>BGPR01016536.1:0-34352 GCA_013235015.1 Araneus ventricosus | reverse complement strand
TTTTTTAAGCAACTAGAATGTCACTTTTTAAGAAAAAAATGAAAGCAGCTCATTTTTATATTTATTTTTAACGTAATTAAGGAGCTTAATAGTCAAATAATAAACATCACTACGACTGAAATCCAACATTTGACTGTATGCTTTTTGATGCTGCTTTTTGACGTCAAGTTCTTTTTCCTCTTACAAGACGGTCAGTGGGTTCCGAAATCAAATTCTGGAAGCTGATTTGGCATGTGTCTTGTGAACATGAATTGGCCAAAGTATTTCTTACAAGTGGACTCATTATTTCTTTCTGATACGTTATTCTTCACTAATACCCATTGTTAAAAATTAAAACTATCGAAGCATTTTATCAGTAGGCTGCACCTAAGAACATTTCTTTTTATTCTTTTATCAATTATCCGAAAACATTTTGTGATTAAAAATAAGGATTATTTAGATGATGATTATGAATGATGTGTGTTTTACAAGTTCGTAATTTACTTTTCTCTCGTATCTTGTTCCGTTTTCGAGATATGAACGATAAGTCCGAATTTTTCCGCTAGGTTACGCTGTAGATGTTCACAATGTGTTGAGCATAGCAAGTTAACGCCTGGACACCATTTTTGTCACAATAGTTGTCGCCGTCCTGTGAAGGTGGGGGAACAGACCCTGTAGGTACTCTGAGTACATGAATGTATTCTTCTTTACACAATGGAAGCACTTGTATGAACTGTGAAATTTTTTTATCTTTTATGAATTTAAAAGACGAAAGAATGATGGAAAAAAGGAAAAATGAAAGATGAAAGTATTAGACAACTAAAACATCTTTAAAAATTAAAAGCACAAAAGAACTTAAAAACCCCTACACAATGCTACATATTAGAGTTTTCGAAACAAGTGAATAAATTTATCAATTAACTGCAGATAAATTGATTGCAAAATTACTTCTTTACAAACATGACACATGTCGAGTTCAATGAACGTCTTTAAAGAAATGCGAGTATACAAAAAATTCTTGTATAAGGAGTATCACAACACTTATTAAAACTAAATGATAAATGGACATTTCCAAAAGGACATTTTTCATTTAGGCTTTAAAAAGTAAACAAAAAAAATAAGCATATCGATTAAATTACTGCTTTGAACAGAAAATCGTCTCGATCGTTTCCTTCTCGTTCATTCATTCATTGCTTTGCCATTATGGAAGTCCCAGAAGAGGGAAGAAAAAATAATGTTTCGGAAGGAAGAAAATTCTTCATATGCTAATCCTACTATTCTACTGACATTTTAACGGATTATCAGGTCCATTTCTCTCGGGCTAACATTATGCAATCGGATATCTTTCTATGAAAATGAATGCTGAAAGTTGATATAAAAGATGACGGCAGGGAAAACTAAAGCATGAATTTTGTCTCGGAATACGTTAGACGGCCTCCAAATCATTTAAATATTACTTTCTGATAGAATGTTTAATGCCGTGGATGTAATGTGTGAAATTCGTTTTTAGTTGATGTTTTCATCGTGTTTCACTGATTATCTTGTCTATTGGGGTTAAAGCTAAGCATTTTCCGGAATTGATCATTATTATTTCCTGCTATGTAATTTACTGCATTAGTCAGATGGAACATGACGAAATTATAATGGTTGCGAGTTTCAGATAAATCTTGGTAACTCTTAGGGAATATATGAAATATAAATGAGAGCAAAAGAATGCCATTTTAAATCCGTGAAATTATTACTAACATTTGATATCTTAAACTAAAATTGAGAATTGCTCAGTACATATTGATAAATTTCAGACAAGTAATTTTTTAATTATATGGTATTGACAATAAAAAGTCTTAAGTCTCTTCAAATATTTAGGGAATGTTTTCTTAGATGATTTAGATTATTTAAAATTTATTAATCTCATATTTATACTATTTTTGCTTGTATACTACTTTTGTCATGTATATAAGCTGTTTTCTATTACATACTATTTATCAACTTCATTTCATTAAATATAAATTATTTTTAATAATAATTTAAGACAGAAGATGATTTCACTCTGTATCTCGAACATGTATATATAATAATATTTAGTGGTATATTGATTCATCAATCGGATATCCTTCCTTTATATTGAAAGCTGTAAGACGTCTGAGAATTAATAATAGAAAATTTTCTAGTAGATTTCTTATCTCAAATGAAGATTTTACAGTTATCTTAGCTGATGAAACCTTGATAAAATATTATTTCTATGTTTCGTTACATATTTCAGTCCAAAATGAATTATTAACTACATGAGATAAAAGTCAGTAGGAAGGAAAATTTTGTCATCTGTTAAAAAACTAGGAAAGTTTATTTTTTTAATTTTAATTTTTTTATTTATGTCGAAATAAATAATAAATTGCATCAATTGCGGAAAGAAATGTTCTTTAGTATTCCGCTTCAAAGTGATTAATGCATCATAATTTTAACGTGGGCGTGTCATTATTTAAGAGCAATAATGACGCTTTAAGAAGAAAGAAAATCATGAGATGGGTTTTACGTATGCACATTACGAAAAGACTTCATACTCCTATTTTTAATAACAGACAAACAATATAGTCACCCGCAAGAATATGATTAATCAATGTGCATAATTGATATATTACCCCAATTGATATATTATATGAATTGTTGCGAACTGCCACCGATTTGCGTTATTCTAATATTTAATTTTTTCTTGCTATACTTTTCTCGTGAATACGTACTTCTTTCTTATTATTATTGCAAAATGTCTTTTAAAATAAAGCCACGCACGAATTCTTCTAAGGAATGATGCTGTTGTTTTCATCAAACTTCAGAGTAGAATATAAATGATATAAATCTCGTAAATTAAGAGAAACATTCTTTAATTTCTAAAACATATTACCAAATGTTGTTTGAAATACCTAATGCATCAAAAATTGCTTAGGCATCCGATGAGACAAAATATGTCAGCATGTCTAGGACACAGTATGCTAAAGTTCCTTTCATTTATACTTCGATACAAAAACTGAATTTTAAAAAGCAAAAGCAATTCATTTTTGAACGAAATTAAAGTCGACGGCTAGCCATGACATTATAGTGGTAATTTAAAAACCATAAACAAGTAATCCTATGTAAAACAAAGATTCATTCTTTCTACCAAATTATAAATCGATTTTCCTTTCATAATTTATTTCCCTCCGGCCAGCTACAGGAGTAAAAATAGCTGTTGCGAAATCTGCTCTCCGCGAAACAATAAAAAAGCAACAAGTAAATAAATAAATTCGCTTTACCCAACCGCGATGAGGTTACCCCCTCTTTTGTTTGCCTAAGGGATCTAGCAAAATTCAGACGACGACGGATATGTCAGCTGATGTCTTAAAAAGATGGTTCAGAACTTAATTGCCGTTTGGGCCCCCAGGTTAGAATTTTTGTTCAGGTTCAGCAAGCTGGAAAGCAAACAAAGGTTTTGAGTTGTAACTTGCTTTCAATGGAGAGAGATTACCCGCTGCGATCAGTAGAATGAGTGAATGAAATAGCTGGTTAGGAAAGGAACGAAAATTAATTCCAAAAAGAAGAACTCTGTTTGCATAATGTAATGTATCAGAACAATGGATTGGGAGACTCCGATCATGTTTGGTCTCGACCTTCCGAATCGCATTTAATTTCCTCTTTCAGTAAATGCGTTTGGGTTGCATTGAATTTAATCAATGAGTTGTTATCGCTATCGTCAGTGACTTCATCCTGTTGTACAATGCCACCAGGTTTATGGAAATTTGTTAGAAATTGATACAAAATACAGGTTGAACACAAAGTCTTGCCCCGATTATAAAAAGTTATTACTAATAGTCCACATCTGTCTCTCGGTATCGCTCTGACGTCACCAACAATAAAACTCGCGACATAGCACTGCGAGACGTTAAACAGCATTATTTCATTGTTAGAGAACATAAATTTCAGTAATTTTAAATTTAAAGGAGTAATTGTCTTTCTAATTTCAAATTTAATAGCTCGAAAATAGTGAAATAACATTTTCTATCGATTGACATAAAATTTATCTCACTATGATCAATAGTTCCCGAGAAATTTTAAATTATATTATACATATATTTCAAATTAATTTCCTTTTTTTTAATAGAAAGTAGTAATTGACGTCAGTGGTATATCATGCCGGTGATATAGTTTGCACCCCGCAATGCATCTGACTATTTATTGCAATCGGGATGATATAATTTGACAATATTTTTGGCAACGCTTGACAAGAAGAGAAGTGCTTTGTTCTGATTAAAATTTCGAAAAATAATTCCTTTGAAATTTTAACTTTTGACTTACTTTTGACCCGCTGCGAATTTCATGGTTATTGAATTATAATAAAATTGTTAAACACCGAAAAATACTTCACACAGAAAGTTGTTTACCAAGCGGATTCTTGAATAAAGAAATGTGTAAATAAAAAAATATTTCCTGTCATAAAACATATGTTTATTTTATTTATTTTCAATCAATGTTAAACATTTTTCTCGCATATATATCTATTTAAACATGTCAAATTTCACGAGAAATCTCTCAAATGAAGAGGCAATTTGTACCCCTCATACCATGACCGGAGATTTTCTGGTACAAAACAACCATTGAACGTAAGAATGTATGATAAACTGAACTGTCCAATGATTTTGGTATCATTGGATAGTTCAGTTTTAATAGTTTTTTGTTCAAGAGAAAGTCTTATTCTATTGCACAAAAAACTATTAAATTGGTAATACGCGTCACAACTTGCTGACTTAATTGTGATGCACGGAATTAAATATTAGCGGAGGAATAAACGAAATCGCTTGATTCTCTTTACTGCCCTTGAATTTTCCTTCTGCTGCTATATCCAGGATAGAGTCTTTGTCACACCAGTTGCTGACGTTGAAGAACTGAAGGCTAGAATAAAAGACGCTGCGTGTACCGTTATAGAACACTTGGCGAGAACTAGAATACCCATTGACGTTCTCCAAGCTACCAATTGGGCAAACGTTAAAATCTTTTGAAGTACGTGGTCTTATTAAAAATTTATAACTGTACTTACAATGTATCCAAGCAAACAAAGGCCTAATTATAATAATTTTCGCACAATAAATTTTTAAAATCAGGTCAAGATTTTGTGCCCACCCTGAATAATGATTCATAAAGCTTTTTCCTCTTATTAGTAAATCATATAAAATGTCACTCGAATCTACAATATTTTAGCTTTGTGAATTATATATCGATGTTGAAAACAATTCTGAACTGTAATTTTATAGTTTTATCATTACAAATTATAACTAATTAATTAACTAAAGCTAATTAGAAACATACCAAACAATTACCTTCTGCTATTGTATTAATGCCGCAGTATGTAATCTTGTCAAATGCGGTAATCTATAAAATTTCTGATTTTCATAACACTCCAACACAATATTATTGACATATTTTACATTAGCGAATAAATAGAAAACAATTTTTTTTTAATTATTTTCTTTTTTAAAATATTTTTTTAATTTTGTTCGTTCAATTTCGTCATCAGCAATTTTCAAAACAGTATAATACAACTGCATTTTGAAAGAAGAATTATTCGAATTTCGAAGATTATTTGCAAAATAATAAATGAAAGTAACGTACGTTGCATAAATTTCTTATTTATATCAAATTTCTTTTTTTTATAAATCTAAAAAGTAATTGATCAAAATACTTAAAACGTTTCAATCCATTTTATACAATAAGATAAAACATCGCATCTGTGAATACCTTATACCCTAAACCAATTTTGCATCTCGTTCCAAAAAGTAAATAATTAAAAGTCTGATATATAGATATTATAAATTTGATACATAAAATTTGAAAAATATCAGCTTTAAATAAAAAGCTATTTTCGCAGGAATCATTAAAGCATATGTTAACGAAGCTTATTTCGGCAATACAAGTGTCAAATGAAAAATCCCCAAATTTCCCTTTATTTATCAACCAATTACTATGTTTCTTCTCTCAATGTTAACGAAAAATTTTTAAACAATATTTTTTAGTTTTTCTCTAATTTTAATTAGTCATTTGGCTTTTTCGTTTTTGATACTTCAGGCGGAAATATTTAATTGTTTGTTTTGTTTTGCTGACAGCTGATTATTCTTTTCTATTAATCATATTCTAATTTTTTTATTCCTGATTTTCTCCTTGCATTTATTTATCTACAGTTTCATTCCAGAATTTTTAAATCTAGGATGACTTTTCTTTGGTTTATTTTTGTTCTATTCCGAATACAGTGACATACTTCAGAAAATTTCTTGAAGCATCTATATTTTGAATTCTTTCTTACTTTTTAAGCTATAGTCGAATCATTCAGCAGATTTCTACGTTAGGCCCTGTTTATGTATTTTATCCCTGGGTATCCCTACTAAAATTAGAATAAAATACCTACTAAAATTGATTTTCTCCCTGCATTTATTTATCCACAGTTTCATTTCAGAATTTTAAATCTATGATGACTTTTTGTTTTATTCCGAATACAGTGGCGTACTTCAGAAAATTTCTTGAAGCATCTATATTTTGAATTATTTCTTACTTTTTAAGCTATAGTCGATTCATTCAGCAGATTTCTACATTAGGACCTATTTATGTATTTTATGTCTGGGTATCCTTACTAAAATTATAATGGTATTTTGTAATTGTATGATGTAGAGTTGTGATGTATAAATAAGTTATTTTTTTAATTTTAGTTGAATATGAGTTCACATGCTCTTCGTTGTTTATGTGAAAAATTTTGAGTATTAATTATAGCATTTTTATGTGTTTATTGCCAGAACACTACTTAAACATGGCTAAAATGTCACTAATGAGTTGGAATTGACTGTTATAGTGAAATGATTTTTTTTTAATTTAAGTTATTTGAAAATTAAAATTTTGTATTAAGCCTTGAATTGATTTGTCGGATACTGATTATTCCGTTTCCCCATATAATGAAAGTGTGAAAAAAGAATGGTTGTTGCGTGCATAGAGTACTTAATTAGACTGTCACATCTGGCCATGCAGTAAGAGACTTCATTGCATAGCCAGATATTTAAGTCCTTCCTATAAGGATATTTTTGGTGTCGCAACTTGAAAAGATTGGGCGCCGAATTATTAAGCTAATGTAAGTTGCTGAGAGAGTGAGATCATTCATTCTAGCATGAAACTCGTTTTCATAGAAAGTAAATGGTCCCTCTAACGGAAGAAATTCTTGGTTTGAGTAACCTTAGCGTCCCATTTTGAAACCAAAGGAGGACTATTTTGGGACGGTCCTTGTAAATTTGCACCGTGGTCAGATGATGAGTACGACACCCAAATGACATTTCACTTCTCCAAACTTCCGCACCACACCAGCGGGCGGATGTTAGACAGAAGACGTCAGATTTAACGTACACCAGGCCCGCATACATGGTAGGTTTTAATGGAATCGGGTTTCAAACATGAAACCCTTAAGCCCCGCAGCCGAGACCTTACCACTTGGCCACCGTGGACCTGAAAATAAATTCTCACAGATATAATTAATGTTTGTTCTGTTAAATTGAAATTTAGTATTGTACTTTACCTGAGTCCAGATTCTAAAAGTCATATCTTTTTTCTATTGTTATTGACAAAAGTCTCATGGTAATTAATTTTATTTCCTTGTAAGAAACATGTAATTGCTTTCTGTTATTAACTATGAATTCGATCTAACAGGAAAAAAACACTTACAAAACTTTAAACGTAAAATAGTTCAAGAATTCGTCGCTTACTTTTCTTTTATTTTTGAGTAGCCCTTTGCAATTTCCAAAGGCACATTTTTCTTCGAAACAATAATTTTTTTTCCATATTCCTTCTACCTTATAGAGCAAACTATATTGGGAATAACATTAATTTTTAAACTCTAGAAAATTCGCAGCTTTTACTCCCAAAAGAAAGGTAATCAGCGAAGCGTGATGCAAACATCAACCAAAACGAAATTCTCACATTACATTCCCAACATTAAACATTCCGCCATAAGTAATATTTAAATGATTGGGAGGCCTTCTTTAACGTATTCCGAAACATAAAATCCATGCTTCAGCTTTCCTTTCCGTTATTTTTTATATCAACTTTCTGCATTCATTTTCATAGGAAGAAACCCGATTGCATAATGTTAGCCCGAGAGAAATGGACCTGATAATCCGTTAAAATGTCAGTAGAATAGTAGGATTAGCATATGAAGAAATTTTTTCCGCCCGAAACATTATTTTTTCTTCCCTCTTCTGGGACTTTCATAATGGTAAAGCAATGAATGAATGAATTTAGGATGGATAAGAAAATGATCTCGGTGATTTTCTGTTCGAAGGAGTAATTTATTTCAGTGTGCGAACCTCTTGTTTATTCTTTAAAGCTAAAATGAAAAATTTCCTGGCAGGATAGTCCATTTATCATGTACTTTTAAAAACTGATGTGATACTCCGTGTAAGCGAATTTATTTTATGCTTGGATTTGTTTACCTTAGACTTTCTTTTTCAGGATTGCCTATACATAAAAAAAATTATGAAAATATGTTTTGAAATTAATTAAAGATAAATGTTGATTTTAAAAGTTTAATATTTTTTATTAATAATAAAAATCCCCCGAATCAGGAAGGAAAATCTCGGAAAATCTAAACGTTATGTTGTTTTTTCAAAAGGTGCTGAATGTTGATGAAATAAGCTAGTAATAACACTTTCTTTCCTAAAGAAACAAGAATATTATTTCTATTGTCTAATTTTGCAACCTCTATAACCTAATTTTGCATTAACTTTTAGATAAGAATTGAAAGTCAGATACCAAGAAATGAAATAAAGTTTATAGATTTAAAATATAATGAGGAATTTCAGAGTAAATTTGTATTTCAAATAATATTTAACTCCATAAGTTGATAGTTAACTATCAGAAGATATTTTATCATGGCAAACGCTATTACAACAACGCCTATATCACCCATAACAGAAACTGCGATTTTATAAAAAAAATTTTGGCCTATCATCCATCATAAAGAGTCTAATCAAAGGAATAATCGTGAAACTGCTTAATTTATGGTAAGTTGTTGAAATAGTTTTATAAAATAACTAACAAGTAAATTTTTGCTCATCATAACTCTCGATCGGAAGTATAATTTGCAAATAATTAACTGTAAAAGAAAGTACTGTCTGTGCTCCACGAGACCTGACTCCGCCAAATTGTCTAGTTTAAGGCGGTCGCTATAGAAACAAGTTATAGTAAGAAGAATCCATTTCTAGTAGACAGAAGTTCATTCAAATGTGTTCGGCCGCAAACTGGCGCCAAGAATAAAAAAAAACTCCGACTTCCGTTGGATTTCTCCTATTCGAAATGGATCTTCCCTAGCATAACCAGTTGCTATAGCGACCGCCGTAAACTAGACAATTTGGCGGCGAAAGTTCTCGTGGCGGAGAGCCAGTAAAGTAAAGAAGATTTAAGAAATCCATAGTTTTCTTTAGTATGTCTGTTCTTTGCACAATTGTTTATGAGATTTCTGTTGACTGAAATTTATTCTGTCCATCACAGAAATAAAAGTATATAATCTCGAAATATACGCTTTATATGTGTTATTATTTACATTCACTTCCATAAATTAAGGATAATATTTATTTGTAAAAAGTAAGTCGAGAAATCACAGGGAAAATAATTTAAGCATAAAACCTGTTTAATACCAAAAAGACACAAAACAAAAAGTAGAAACATGTACCACAGTACCCAATAAAACAAGGAAAATGTTCCCAGGAGCGAAGGGAAAATGCATGTCTCGTCAATAAAAGCTAACACCATTTGGTTTTTATGGGGGTTAATAAGGCTGTAAGCTATCCGTGCGCTACAAGACAACAGTACAGCGTCTGGACTTGCTACGCACTAAATAATCGAGCTGTTCCTTGCGATAGACTGTCCCACACTTGAATTAGTGCTGTCAGAATTTCTGGAATAGATCTAGGGAATGGATGACGTACTACAACCCCGTTGGCCGACACATTCTAAGGGGTTTAAATGGTGGGAGAGGGAGGCGGAACCGGCCCCTCCAAACAGGTGACATAATCTTCTTTAAGGTATTCGCCGACGATTGTTGCAAGGTGCGAAAGGGCGTTGTAATCCGTAAATAAACACGAAATCTGTGTCCATTTAAACTCTGTACAGATAAACATGTTGCAGAATGATATTCGATTAAATCCGGCCTATGACTGTTTCACGTCGAGCATTCAGATCTGTAATAAAGATGTATGTGTTACGGTAAATATGATAAATCTGTTATTATATATAATAAACGGATTTTTATGCGGTTATTATATGCAATAACCATGGTTATTATATATAATAACTGATTACTCACATTGATCTTTACATACGCATGTCAAAAGTAAAGAGCTCGTAAAAGAGAATTATATTGTTTGCTGAATTATGATTGAAAACAGACTTCCATGTTTCTTTTTAAAAAAAAAAAACATAAATGTCGGTAGAGAATATTTACACATTAAACAAAGAAAAAATGAAACACTTTTATATGCAGAAGTCGAATGGCAAACTAACTGTTAACAATAGCACCAAAAATTGGTGAATTTCTTAATATTCTAAATGCTTTTGAAATTCAACAGCCTGTGTATGGAGAAAAAAACATGCATCACTTACGCATGCGATTAAAATTTAGCGGGTTTTTTCGGGCGGGGGGCTTTTGAAGACTTTCGAGACAATGAATTCGAATTATACAATTCAAGGCAAAAGAATATTCCCTCCTGCATTTGTGTGAAATGCAGAATGTGATGAATTTACAAAATGAATCAATTATATTCTAAAACTCCATCTTATTTAACACTTAGTTTTTTATTTAAGTTGAAATATTCGCCGCCTGCATTAAGCATGCTGACAATATGAATGGTTTCGCCCTTTTCCAGTTTGAAGCAAAATATTACTTCGTGTTTTATTTTTTAATTTGTTTTTTTCTTTGTCTACTCGATGCAATTATTTATTAAGTTTCGACATTACATTTAAATATCGACTGGAAGAAATTTCTGCTTTGGTATTTTTGTTTTAATGGTAAATTGGACGAGGAAAATAAACTTATCTTTCATCTTTTGAAAAAAACTTGTTCTGGCATGCAATGAAGAATTAATCCTTACAAAAAATGTAGGCATATATGCGTAACACCCAGTGTTAGTTTGATGTGTGCCTCAAGAATGCAATAATGATCTTTCACCTACTTAATTTTATACCACATTTTAAGCCAAAATTAAAATGCAATAATTTACTTTCACCGAAAAATTTAATTTTTGACCAAAATGGAAGATTTTGGCATTGTATATGATATCATATGAAACAATAATTGTAAGCTAATTGCAGCATTAAACAAAATCAGAGTTTATCAAAATATAAGCAATTGAATAGCAAGGAGTAACAGGCAACATCACCCGTCTCAATTTCTCAGAGATTCAAAGAGGAAGAAAAAATCCCGAATTTTTCGCAGCCAATAATGAATATTTCTGAATTTTTTTAACTTCTGTTGTGAACATGAAACCGTTTGTTTCTACAAGATGTAAAAAAATTCAGAAAGTACAGAAAAAAATTCTGATATTGCATTTTTGGTAAATTAATTGCAACATTACAAACAGTTTAATAAAGCCTACTAAACGCAGGTAGGTAAGTTGATAATAGTGCATTACAAATCAATAAAATTGTGTCTAGCTTCCCTAACTAACTTCGTCTAATTATCCCAAAACTGATATTTGCTTACGTCTTTTACCACATATGTGAAGAAAGCAGATTGTTGTAGATTAAAATATTGTTCCGAAAATCGTCCGATAGGTGCACGGTGAGAGCAGTCCAACAAAAAAGATAATAGAGGACGACGCTTTATTTCGCGAATATTCCAGAAAATAAGAAACACAGGTAAAAGAAAACAGCTCTTGTAAAGATTATGAACACAAACAGATAGGAGAGTACTAATAATAACAGAAACAATAACAACAAGCATCTAACAGCTGACCAATTCGCACTGCGAATAGAACTCCGAAGAGATTATTATTCAGTAGTTTGAGCAGCTTGGTATTTATAGCTTTTCCGAAAAGGCGTGACGTCACATGGAAATCTATAGACGAATCGCGACATTTCTTTTCCTAATTGAGATAGAGCCATAATTCTCGCATTTTCGAGAACCTTCATTTTGTCGTTGAAGTCACCAAGTTTGTCGCCAAGGTCAAGGGTTATTTGCTAGGCCTCTCCCCGGCATTCAGTAAAAACCTCTGTAAATGTATCTTTCCAAACATGAGACTAACATTTGAAGGAAGCGACATTACGTTTTCGAAACAATATTTTATATACATGTCGTGAGGATCAAATGGTCACAAAGTGATTTTTCACTCTTGTATTTTAACCAGAGAAAGTAATCTACCTTGTTGGCAAGTTCACAAATAAAAAGGAGATTCTTTTTTGCAAATCTATATATCCCTCATAAATAAAGGTTTCTGTATTCTTATTTTACCAAACAAAAGCGGAAGAAAAATATCATTTTAAAAATAAACAAATCTAGCTTCGGTGATCTTAAGAGGAAATTTAAGAAAATTCTATCTATTAAATCCTATAAAAATCTCACCTGCCTAGTAAAGTTTATTTCCTAACTGTTGTTCGAAACTTACAAATTCATAGTTAATCTTAACGGCAATTGATTCTAGTTCATTCTCATCCACAACGGACAAATTTAAATGCCTTCTTATTGAAATTGGATACTTAGAAGAAAGACAAAATAAAATTCCTTGTTTTACCCAATAAATAATAAAAAACCTTTCATGGCTTTCTGTCAATACTGTGCTATAATTTGTACACTTACACTGTTAGCTAATTTTATAGTCTTTTGAATGACCATCTCTTTTTAAGTAAGCTATTTATTTAATCTGAGAGGAAAATTAATTGAAAAATGAAAGTTAAAGTAAAGCCTCAGAAATATCTGCTATCACCTTTGTTTAAAATACGCTCAATTATAGCAATAATAAAAAGATTATGAAGAATGTTTGCAATAAAAGTCAGATAGCAATGCATTTCCAATACATTTGATGAGTTTTTATATTTGCTTAGAACTGTTTTTATTATTATATGCTTATACTTATAAACGTTATACTTATTAGCTATATATAAACTATTCCTGCTTCAATTATTTCTCATTCGGTTTAAAAGAGGAAAGTTTTGTAACAATTTTTCTATGAACGACATCACAAACCTTTCACAGGTGGTTTCTCGATAAAATATACCTAGTAAAGTACACTTCTGAAAATTTGAATGTAATTCGCAGATATTTTTTATTTTTACTTCCATAGATATTTACTTTTACATGCTTTTTATGTAGGTTCATTAATAAAAACATATCACCATTCTCAATATTCTAATATCCTATCTGAAGGTAACATGTTCTGAGAGCTGCAACTTTATTGCACTGGTAGTCAACATTTAAAACATTTACTCCACATTCCATGGGAATTATCAGAAAAAATGCCTTTTTAAGGGATTAAATCTGTCATCACCTTATCATCAGTTTGGTTTCTTATTTATTACTTCTCTCGATAAAAAATTATCTCTTACACATGGGTCGATACAGTAGGAAAGAAGAGTAAAATTATCTGCAGGCTGTGTGATTTGAAAACTCACAGATTAGCTATCCGAGAGAAGTAATACTCTAAGGATTTTGTCATGTAACAAATGAGACAGGCCGAATGGGTAAGTGAAAAGATTGCTAGTGCTATTATGTTATCTGTTATACAAAGAAATAACTCTATTAAGCTAGCAGCGTAACAAAAACTGCAATTGCTTAAAGGAAAAATAGCCTTTAAAAAACCGTGGCTTTGAAATAGTTCTGGATTCAAATACGAAAAATAACCAGACATTTTCTATGCAAGCTGTTTATTAGTAAAACACTGAACTAAAACTTAAACAAAACTCTCGTTCAACCAACAGTTATAGAAGGTTACAGTTTACATATATATCGCTTGCACAAATACTTAACACCTGAATTAATACAAGAAAGCTCCGTGGATATGACAAGAGCAGAATCTGTACCGCCTGTAATGAAAAATATTTTTAAATAAATATATAATAGTTATTGTTCGTAAAAAAAGAATTTTGAATGAATTGAAGAACCCTTTGAATGAAATTTACAAATTTGCTGGGCAATTATATGAGATACAATAATTATTTGCAAATTCGTAACATCACATCAAACACAAGCCGCTTCATTTATCACATATTTCTGGTAAATATATTTGTATTTTTATATAAATCTCCATTTTCCCGTACAATATCCTTAATTTGAGACTTTTCTGAGTTTGTCTGAAACTGATTTGCTTCAATACTCTAATTTCACACATTTGATTCCAGAAGATTCTATTGATAAACGCGCCATGTTTTCGTTAAACAACTTGAATTTCAAACTGAGAACCTACATCTCTATTTCGTTGCTAAAGGTGAAATACAGAACTTCACATCACATATTTGTTGGCTTTTCGGCTAGATATCTGGTACCTGCAAACATTACTGTTATGATTGCCATAATGCTGTCACCACGACCGAATTGCCTTGTATCTGAGGATTAATATTTGACGAGATGATTGGTGCACGGCTATGACAATGGGATAAAATGTTAATCTTGTGATCAGAGGCATAGAACTTTAGTACATTGTGCCTTTATTACCACATTGATATTACACGCCCGTAGGGAAGTCTTCAATCATAGCGATTGGGGGCACGTCGCTAACCAAATATGGATGAGTTACGCAGCTGTATTTCAATATAATGAAACCTCTGAGATGAGAATAAATTATTGTACATGTATCAAAATGTCTTCCTGATATATTCATTCATTCAATACCCAGGAGAACTTACTCAACCTTAAGGTTTTAGAGTATAGGTTTTCCTGGTCTATTAAATGCCAAGCTCATGAAACATTTATGAGAAAGCCTATCACTCGTATGTGCATATCCTGACAGTTCAGTGCATCGTATGCATATCCTGACAGTTCAGTGGACAGAAAATAGTCGCTAATGGATAAAGGTCAATAATAAATGAATGGATGAGAACAAAAGAAACCTATGAGAAAGCCTATCACTCGTATGCACATATGTTGACAGTTCAGTGGACAGAAAAATGGTCGCTAATGGATAAAGCAAGTCAATAATAAATGAATGATGAGAAATGAAAAGAAACCTATGAGAAAGCCTATCACTGTATTGCATAAAGTTGACAGTTTGGACAGAAAAATAGTGCCATGGATAAAGCAAGTCAATAATTCGAATGATGAGAAAATGAAAAGAAAACCATAGAAAGCCTATCACTGTATGTGCATATGTTGACAGTTCAGTGGACAGAAAAGTCAGCTAGGATAAAGCAAGTCAATAATAAATGAATGATGAGAAAAGTGAAACCCGTATGAAGTCTATACTGTATGCACATATGTTGACAGTTCAGTGAAGAAAATGTTCAAGCTAATTGAAAAGCAAGTCAATAATAAATGAATGATGAGAAATGAAAAGAAACCTATGAGAAAGCCTATCACTCGTGTGCATATGTTGACAGTTCAGTGGACAGAAAAATAGTCGCTAATGGATAAAGCAAGTCAATAATAAATGAATGATGAGAAATGAAAAGAAACCTATGAGAAAGCCTATCACTCGTATGCACATATGTTGACAGTTCAGTGGACAGAAAAATAGTCGCTAATGGATAAAGCAAGTCAATAATAAATGAATGATGAGAAATGAAAAGAAAAATATGAGAAACTCTATCACTCGTATGCGCATATGCTGAGTTCAGTGGACAGAAAAATAATGCTATGATAAAGCAAGTCAATAATAAATGGAGATGAGAAAATGAAAAGAACCAGAGAAAGCCTATCACTGATGCGCACATATGTTGACAGTTCAGTGGACAGAAAAATAGTCGCTAACGGATAAAGCAAGTCAATAATAAATTAATGATGAGAAATGAAAAGAAACCTATGAGAATGCCTATCACTCGTATACGCATATGCTGACAGTTCATTGGACACAAAAATAATCGCTAATGGATAAAGCAAGTCAATAATAAATGAATGATGAGAAATGAAAAGAAAATATGAGAAAACTATCACTCGTATGCGCATATGCTGACAATTCAGTGGACAGAAAAATAGTCGCTAATGGATAAAGCAAGTCAATAATAAATGAATGATGAGAAATGAAAAGAAAAATATGAGAAATTCTATCACGATGCATATGCTGGAATTCAGTGACAGAAAAATAGTGCTATCAATGGATAAAGCAAGTCAATAATAAAAGAATGATGAAAAATGAAAAAACCTATAGAAAGCCCTATCACTCGTATAGTGCATATGTGACAGTTCAGTGTGGAAAATAGTCGCTAATGGATAAAGCAAGTCAATAATAAATTAATGATGAGAAATGAAAAGAAACCTATGAGAAAGCCTATCACTCGTATGTGCATATTTTGACAGTTCAGTGGACAGAAAAATAATCATATGGATAAAGTAAGTCGTCAATAAATGAATGATGAGAAATGAAAAGAAACCTATGAGAAAGCCTATCACTCGTATGCACATATGTTGACAGTTCAGTGGACAGAAAAATAGTCGCTAATGGATAAAGCAAGTCGATAATAAATGAATGATGATAAATGAAAAGAAACCTATGAGAATGCCTATCACTCGTATACGCATATGCTGACAGTTCATTGGACACAAAAATAATCGCTAATGGATAAAGCAAGTCAATAATAAATGAATGATGAGAAATGAAAAGAAAATATGAGAAAACCTATCACTCGTATGTGCATATGTTGACAGTTCAGTGGACACAAAAATAATCGCTAATGGATAAAGCAAGTCAATAATAAATGAATGATGAGAAATGAAAAGAAAATATGAGAAAACCTATCACTCGTATGTGCATATGTTGACAGTTCAGTGGACAGAAAAATAGCCGCTAATGGATAAAGCAAGTCAATAGTAAATGAAAATGGATTTTAAATGTTGATAGTATAGAAAAATTAATACTCAACTTTTAATACTGTGAGTACAAGTGAAATAATTTTATAAGAGATATTAAAAATTAAACTTTGTATTAAACAGAATGGCGCAAAAATGCGGCAACTTCCAATAAAATACAAAAGAAATATATTTAATTACAAAGAAAAAGAAAATATACTTATATAGAAGAAGTAAACAATAGTTGATTATAGACAATATTGTTAATGAAATCTCTGGATGATGCTGCGTTGCGCGCAAAAGGTGTATATTTATCACTATTGTTTACTTCGTCTGTATTTTCCTTTAAATATCTCTTTCAATTAAATATCTTTTAATATTGTGAATCTCAACCTTTAATATGCCACCGCTCGTGTGGTCTAGTGACGCGGAAGCACGAAAAAAGATAAAAAATAAAAACTAATAATTAATTACTAATTATTGATGCGTTCAGCAAATGAGAAAATAGAATCTCTTTACAAAAATAGGAAAATGCTGGAAAAGACGTTTTGATATTAATTCTTTGAAATTAAGACATTCATTAAAATGGTATAAAATTTTATTCAAATTAAAGGCCCTTGCATTCTTACAAACTTCATTTTATTATCAGGTTTCAGAAGATTGTTTATGTAGAAAAAACTAGTTCAAATAAGGATGCGCCAAGTCTCTTCTATTGTAAGTTGGGTTCCACAATTCTCGGACGGAGGAGAGGTAACGGGTGCCGGTTCAGCCTAACTACTGATTCTGGACATGCGTTCATCTGGAAGGAAAAAGAGGCCTGCTACCTGTTCGCCAACCAGGGACCCATTACAGAAACAGGCCAGAGGGAGTTTGATGGTCTTAGCGAACATTAAGTTTTATGGGTTCATAGATCTCCTTGTCTTCATCTGAGACTCTGTGATTACTGTATGGTATAAGAATAAGGTCTTCGAGCTCTTTATTCCGCATTTTGCGGAATCAGTCAGCAAATTTTCTTTTATGACGATAGTGTTAATTCACATAAGGCTCTTTTAGAGGGAAAATTTCTGAAAAATCAGAATATTCGGATGATGAATTGTCCAGCGAGATCACCACACTTAACCCTTTGAGAAAAACCGTCACATGGGTGTGCCTGCTGCCCGTAGCGTTAGGCGTCCGGCCTCACTTCAAAGGATTAATGCGCATAGAACAAATCAGAAACCTCTTGGGAAACTAATTGCAACTCACGTATATCAAATCTATGTCCCAAAATAGTACAGGGTCAAAAAACAGTGCTCTTGGAGGATGGGGAGACCTTCTTTTATTTTCTTTTCGATGCTGTGTGTCCCCGAACTAAGCCAGCCAGCCAGTGATGAGTGGGTGTAATCGAAGCACACGGCCGCGATGGACCACAATCTTCGAACGTTATAATTTGAGGTAACTGTCAGTGGATTGGGTGTCCCATGTCCATCCAACAGGTTCGATTGCCGTAATCGCATCAGGCACGGGGACATGGGGCGGCGTTCTGCAGTTTATTGGGTAGACTAGCCTATTTAGACATAGGAACTCTCATATTGCCTCAGTTTAATTATGGGTTCATATTGTGAGAGTTATTTAACTGTCAGAAAAGACCATACTCTAATAGCAATTTTTTTTTGTTTGATATTGTAACCTTCGTATCAGAACTTCCTGTGCTAAAGAGTGTTAACGCACTATAGTGTCTGTGACAAAGAAAAACTATGTGCATCCGTAATTTTTATTGAAATATATCTGGCAATAATCAACCAAAAGAAATTTAATTATGCAAATAGAATAAGTGAAATGTTTAAGATTTACTAATATCTCAATCTTTATATTATTTATTTGTGTTTTAAGTCAACAAACAATTTCAAAGTAATCCACTTCATCGAGATATTCACTTAAAAACTATTAAAATAATATCAAAACAGCACTTTGTTTAAATTTGTCAGTCTCAATTTTTTTTAAACAGCTAACTAGAAGACAACATCTTACGACTTTTTCCACGGAGCTAATGTTGCTTTTAAAGAAATTTCTAGACAGTTGTAAATAATTATCAAATATAGGTCAACATTCAGAAGTTTAAATTTATAGAAAAACGAAAATGAAAAGTGAAAATTACCTCATGATTTCATTTACATATTAAGAAAGAAAGCATGGTGCAAATATCCAAAAATGTTACAACAATACTGATAAGATACCATGGCACTAAATGTTTTCATACCTCAAATGTAAAAGCTATCTTATTTAAAGACATTTCATGCAAAAGAATGTTAGGAAATTTCTAGGCTGTGACATCTCGATTACTCATCAGAATTTCGCAATCTTAGGAAAGTCTTGAATAAGAATTTTGTTTTCGTCAAAAACGCCAGGTTGGAAATCTTCGCTCGAACTCAGATCATTTTCCAATTACACGAATTGAAAAGTTGTTATTCAGCAAATAATGGCGTGACTTCCCTTACTCGGATAGTAAAAGGATCATTCTTAATAAGTTTTGCTTGAAAAATATGTTATTTAGAAAATAAAAAAACTACTCATTAACTTAAAATGCATTCTTATATAAAGAGTCAATCAAAATATAAAATACAAAATAATAAACCTTAATAATGTAGAAGCATATAATTGATGTTAATTTGTAAACCACAATCAAGAAAATTTGTCATGCAGCAATTGTAATTAAATAAAGGGAAAAAACATTTACATCCGCTAAAGCGTAAGATGTCCAGCCTTCCGAACAAGACCTTATCACGAGGTTTGAAAAAGAACATATGGCGGGTTATATGTCTAAAATTTCTGTTCTTCATCTCTAAATGATATAAAAAAGACACATTCCTTATCAGAAGAATACAACCCTTAGTCTATATAGATATATTTTATAAATCAAATTAAAAATTGGGTAAATTCAAGGGTTAGTTCTTATAATAACTTCTCATATGAAAAAAATTGTTCATTGTCCTCATATCATTTTGAAGTTGTTTTCTAAGTCTAAATAGTGTGAATTTTGAAGAGAGGAACGAATATGGTAGCGTTTTCTTAATTATCCAGAAACATTTCAATTGTAGGAATTTCTGTTTAAATAATCCGCATCAGATCTTTAAAATAGAGATTATTTATAACAAATTATTCTTTCAGTTTGCATATTTGTTTATACATACCTACCTTTTTGCGTGTTTTCTTAACGGTGAAAAATTTTATCGCAAAATTATTTTTGCAGTAGAATTTTTATTGATTTTTTGTGTGTACAAGACTGAAAAACCAAATTCAGAAGTTTAGTGTTTTCAAAATTCTATGTTCATAATGCATTTATCTTAAAATAAGAGCCTTATAGGAGCTATTAATGCTTCCTCGGAAAACTTTCGAAGATTTCTTTATTACTTTTTTTTCCTCACTGTATAAATCAATCAGCAGAATTTTTCTCATCATAGTTTAAACCTAAGTAATTTAGCTTCTTTTTATCAAACAATATTAAATAAAAAGATAATGAAGAACAAAATAGAGTCCTTATTTCTACCTTTAAAAACCAACTCTAAGAAATGGGGGCCTAATACCACGAAAGCGGCAGTTTCCCGCAGTCTTCGATGATCAGCTTTGATGAGGGAGGTTTGGACGATTGAATGGTAGTTATTTTTATCTACCTCTTTATCTCTTGGGCAATAAAACCTTTATAGCTATTATTTCTTATGTGTTTCCAAGGAAAGTAATTATAAGATTATCAAATTTGGTGTTCTTAAAATCTTAAAATTTATCTGTCCTTTATTATTTTATGTCAATTGGAAAGAAAAAGAATCATTGAAAATGTCACTAGTTAGCTTTTTCTTTAAACAGCGTAAAGTCTTCATCTTTTTTTCAGACTGGTTGAAAAGATGACTTCCTAAAAGTCGATATTATTTTCACTGTAGAGATTATAATTGAACATAATGGACTGCCTAAAAAAATGAACTGTCTTTGGGGTCCGAACTCCCTATGTGCTAGAAAGTTCGATCCCCTAAGGCAGTCTATTGTGTCGCTGGATTTGAACAAAGTAGCTTCATCCCCTTTTTATCCACCTTATCACCTGAAACACTTAATCCCTTGAGTCATAACAATATGATCTCGGTAATCAGAACCCCAGGAATCCGAAATTTCGGATAATTCGAACATCTTCTTTTTAATGTTCTGTAAAATTTTTATTAAAAAACAGAAGGAAAATAAGAATCATTTAACATTTTGCGTCGGACCCCAGTCGAACATGTTTTCATTCAAACTGATTGAATTCCCCATATATATATATTATATATGATCATCAGAAACAAGTAAACGACAACAAAACATATCAAGAAGCAAATCCAACTAAAAAATCATTATTTGAACAATACAACCAAATTTAAAAGAAAATGTAAAGAATTGAATATATATATATATGTGTAGAGTGTGGTCCTGATCCGTGTGGTGATACGAAGTCGAAGATCACACCTTTGCTATTTTAGGAATTTAATAGTGAACGAAGCATTTAGATAACATTTTAAAAGATAAGAGTAAAAAGGATAAAACGCAAGAATCAGGAGGACGGCCACTGCCCTGTACATCGAGACATGTGAAATCGTCCATGCTTAAATTCCGTCGCTCGCCATCGCACTTCTTCTCTGTCTGTTTCGCACAGTAATTGTCACTTTTAAGAGCAAGATCATGTGACGTGACGTCAGCTGGTAGATGGAAAGTGCACGAGCGCTTCCTGCCCGGAGTATCTTTTCACGACACATATATACATTATATATTATACATACATATATATATATATATATATATATATATATATATATATATATATATATATGCATAACCTCCTCTCATATATATATATATATATATATATATATATACATATACATATACTCATACATATATATATATATATATCTATATATATATATATAATACATATATACATAATACATACATATATATATATATATATATATATATATATCATATGTATAGTCGTATACATATATATATAGAGAGAGAGAGTATAAATCGAAAAATGAAAGAGTATAAAATGTGAAATGAAAAACGCAATAAAAGCACAATAACGTTTCTTCAGGGGATGAAGTTATTGTGAATTGCTAAATATAAAAGTTTGACATTTTCTTGCAATCAGTTATGCCGCAAGGCCTAAAACACTGATTTTCATCCCTAATGCCAAACCAACCAGAAAAAAACAGAGAGAGGAGTTTTGAATAATTAAAACAGAATTACGATATGATAACATTAGAGAAAAGTAAGAAAAAATATTTTACGTACCAGAAGGACGGATGTTGACGTGGCAGTGTAAGCGGAGGGTCACGCTACAGACTGGCGTTGAAGGGGTGTGAACAGGGTGTCAAGTGACGCTCCGCCCTCGCGTTGCTTCAAAACGGGACGTTAATAAAACTAAACGAAGCTAAACTGGTGACGTCACGTTCTCATTCTTGTTGTAAGATGTTGAATGAATTCCACAATTAAATTAATGTACCGTATCATGAATTGATCCCATTAAGTTTATGATTGTAGTTCCATTGATTCTACCACTTTTTGCGATCATAACAGATCATCAGAAAAACCCTTAGAAGATAAAATATTATCTGAAATTTTTTTCAGTGGAGGAAGCATCTGTACTTTGCACAAAAAGAATAATTCGATTTATTTTCACTTACTTGAAAATAGTTTTTAAAAATTAATTGTTTGAGATAAATTAAATTGCTATTCTTAACTTTCATCCATCCATAAAAACCATTTGATCACATTCTGAATACTCATTGTACCTACGTGAACGTGATAACTAAGTTGCCTTAATTTTTTTAAAAGGCATATATGATAAAATAAATCAGATTATTAAAATCAAAATATATGTTTCCAAATATTTTTAATTAAAAATTTGTGAATTAGAAAAAAATGCATATTTTTCTAATTATAAAACTTTGATTGTAAGTGAGTATTTTAAATCATTTTACATTCGGATTTAAAGAATAATATAACTATCCAAAATCTGCTTGGTTTGGGTTCAGTGTATCAGTAATTCCTTATCAGTTGGTCCATATTTCTTCGAGGAGGAACGGAAAGCCTGTAGCAGGAAGATATCCACCGTAACAGGAAATCATTATTTTAAAATTTTGCAAGATTATGTTGTGATATCCCTGCGTGAAAAGCAGCTCTTAACACAATTACGATTGAACACTTTCTCATGACACGTGCAAGTCAGTTTCTGGGCAGTATGTTTAGTCAAGAGCAAAAAATAAGCCGTTTCTACAGCACACCATGACTCCCAAGAACTCCAGACTTGAATCCTGTGGATTTTTTGGTTTCTTAAGTTATCTCTGGGCGATATTCGAAGTCTGTGCATGAGTTGAAGAATGCCGTAAGTCGCGAGATCTCTGTTATATGCACTGATATGCAACGCGCCAGTGTAAATATTTTGCTCAGTCTGATTGCAGACTATTCTTGCATATGGATGTGAGCAAAACAAACTTCTGTAATTTTACATTTTTGAGTACAAAACAATATCTGATTATATAATGTAGCCATCTTTCATGTATTTGATTAACGTGGATTCAAATAGCGACATTTTAATGGTGATAATCTTATGTATTTGTTGTTGTTGTTGTGTTAGAAAAAGAAAACTGTTTTGGGGCACGTCTAAGGGTGCAAACGCACTTAGATGCACCAATTTTTTCGTTTCTCACGATTTCTTCAACATCCGTTCAATTTTATCTGACATCCTGTATATATTACTAGCTGCGTAGCCCGGCGTTGCACGGGCTATCTCGAATAATGCGATATTCCCTGGTGGAGAGAAGTGAGGTCACGTGAGGCCTCGGGATCCATATTTTTTCATATAATGTCCGGCACCGGTCTGCCTCCGTTTTTTCAACAAATATTGTCACTTACTTTCCCCGACAAGCGTTACGAAATTAAACACCGTAAGACAAAAAATTGCAAGAAAACGATTTTTCCGATGTAAATAAATCAAAACACAGTAGCTCGCTGCAAAATAAATGAATAAAACCTTTCAGACAAACCAGCTTCCGTTAAATAAATGAAAAATGCAAGTACATAGGATGTGAAAGTTTAATAATAGGAAAAAAAGAAAATTGTCTCTGCCAATAGATGGCAGCATGGTATATTCATTTATTTTGACGTTTTTTAATTAATATATTTTTAATTAATTATAATTTCGGGATTTAAATGGTCAAAATGGATGGCTTGGATTATTTCCCATCTTTTGGTACCTTCTGCGCATTTTTGCGTTCAGTGGTTCGTAAGAAGATAGCCGGACACAGATAGATACATGTTTACCTTCGAATTTTAATAGTAATGATTGAAAAGTAAGGTTAATAAATATATTCTTAGATTAAGCGTTTATAAAGCTAAAAGTGAATAGTATAGAAAAAATATAAAGTAAGATTATTACAGTATAATTAACATTTTGTTTAAAATCAATGCCTGTGATGTTTCTAAAATATTTTTTTTAATTATTGAACCTCTTTACTACCAACATTATTTGGGGAGAAGTCGAGCAAAATGTCATCATCACCAATCTCAGGTTCCTGTATCATCAAATGTTATCATTATATTCATTTGACCTTCTCTACCACCATAAAATCAAAATTTTGCATTTGATCCGTTGAGTGAACTGCCAGGCCAAGTCTGTGTTAACACTATTAGCACAAAATGTCCTACAATATTCATACGATATCTTCACGATGTTGTCCGGCATTCAAAATATCGTAGCAACTTCTTGGAGGTATCGTGAAATATGTTGTGCTAATAAGGAAATCGTAAGCGTATATCACAAGGAGAGCTATTGTACGCTGCTTCCGACAACGTCAGCGCAATGCCACTTACCACAGACGTTAGTAGCACGTGTCGCATTGAGACAACCGGTCAGACAGGATTTTGATCATTGTTGGAGCGAACTACGTCACCGTCAAAGACACACCCGATTAGTTTGAATTATCACTGCTGACGATTTTTCGTCAGCATCGTGTTAATTTTCAAGCCGGTTGAATACAGCCCACAATTTCCGTCATCTTGTCTGACCGGTCACGTGCTACAAACTTTTTTGGTGAGTGGCATTGCGCTCATGCAGACGAAACCAGCTTACGATAGCTCTCCGTGTGATATACGTTTAAGGACAGAAATGTTGGCTTCACCCAACAGAGCTGTTAAGGAGTAAAGAGTTGTTAAACGATGTTCATAGCAAGCCAAAATCGCAGCTAAAGAAATGTTTTCTTTTCGCATAGAGAACACCAAATCATTCTTTGTAGGTTAAGTTAACGCAGTGAATTTAACGAAAAGCATTTATTTACAGTAACACATAAAGACACACTGAAAAGATTGCGAAAGAATAGGCATAAGAAGGAATTGTTTTTCCTCTTCTGTATATATAGCAGTGTTGTAAGTCAGAAGATGAAGAAGTGACGTAATCGTCAGAATAAGATCCTTAGTAACTATTTAGCACATGCGCAGCATCAGCCAATAATAGCTTACAGAGTAGTAAGGAGCATACTATTTTAGTAGAAGGGAGAGAGCCAATAGGCATTGAATTCAAACAGTCTTGTTGTTAAAACATCGATAATAAACAATCGACGAGTGATTGTTAGAATTTTAAAAGAAAAGAAAATGAAGTACTCAATGGCTTTTGTTTCCAGCCTTGATCCTCGGAAAGAAGAGGAAAAGATTTTATCCGCTTTCCTGATTAAAATATTTAGCGAAGTTTAAATAGCCTGCTGCTTCTCATTGATACTCTGGAGTTCCTAACCCAAATCTCCCTGCAATGTGCATAATTTATCTTCGTTTCTTTTAAAAATCTTTGAGTTCGCATTTTGAACCGAAATAGAAATTTAAAATGGCCAGCCAAATCTCAGTAAAACCGATGTCAATGCAATCAAATCGAAAGGAGAAATTGTTAACAAAAATAGTTTTTCTTTCCTATGTTCTTCCATATTAAATTTGAATATAGGACTAAATTACAAATGAATTAGATGACAAAACACACAATTCTAAACAGAAAAAAAAGATTTTATTTCAATTTTTCCAAATAGTAGCTTATCTTTTAAAGTTTTACCTATTCTATAATTTTAAATATTTCTTCATTTTTTCGTATCTTCTCAGTTATATCAAATTTTAAATGTTTCTTTTAATAATAAAGCTCGGTTTTAAATTGAAGAAAGATTTAATTATTGGCAGCACTTCGGTAAAAATATCTGTACTTTTTCAAACTCGTTTTTACCTCTTTCCTTATTGCACCATACAATATTTTTTGGTTCGGCATATAGTGTCGCTTGGAAATATGACTGCAACTGAGAGTTGCTTTGGAAGACTCTGTATCAGTGGTGGCGAACCTATGATCCCTTGGTCAGACACTGACCCAAAAAGGCTTTTTAAATTACCCATGCATTGATTTTTATAAAATTATTTTTGTATCATAAAAGAGAGAACAGACAATCGAAAAATTAAAAAAAAAATATATAAATATCTAATGTCTAATTTATAAAAAAAATATTTCCAATTGGACATTGGCAAGTTGATTTGCTATCGTATCACTGCACCTGTGTATGGCTCATGACAGTCGGTCATTTATTTATTTACAACCCGCCCAGGCCAGCCTACCCAAGAGGGTGTAAGGCTTTCCACAGGCCGGAGGGGAAACATAAAACAAAAGAAATGAACTACATTAAAAAAGAATTTACGAAGAACCCCAAGGGGGAGCAGAACAATTTAAAAATCATCATTTACAACAATAACTCCAAAAAAGGATAAAGAGCAAAAACACAAAGCACAAAAAGACAGACCGGAAAGAGCAAAAACACAAAGCACAAAAAGACAAACCGCAAAGAGCAAAAAAATAAAAAGCTTAACATTAAAAACACAAAAAGACTAACATTAAAAACATAAAACCCAAAAAGATTAAAAGCAAAAACATAAAACGCAAAAACTGAAAGAGAAAAAACGCAAAAAGCTGAACATTGAAAACCCAAAACACATACAAAAAATTAAGACAACCAAATTAAAATCAATAGCATTTAAAACCAAACAGTTACAAACAAAAATCGAGAGACACTAAGCATTACAGAAACCACACAAAAGTACAGAAACACACAAGAGCTCTAACAAAAACTTTACAACTGTCGTGCACATTCTTTGCATCAGTGTTTTCAAATTGGTGGTATCCTTTTCACTACACCCTCCTGCCGCTTTAGAAGTGACTCCACTGACTTGGTGACCCACGGGCTAATAATAAAAGATAATGAACAAAATTTGACCCATTTCTCCAAAAAGTTTGCCATCTCTGCTCTATATGATAAGGGAAATTTATTATCCTATTTTAAATAGCATATGCAAAAAACAAAGGAATAAAGTTAAAGCTATTGCAAAATAGCATTTAGAACAGCATAGATTATGTGTTTGAATTAAAATATGAAGCATTACAAAAGTAATCTGATAAATTTCATAATTGCTTATAATAGTTTCAAATCATTTTTTAATTAATGTTTTGTCAAACAGCTACTCTGAAACTGTTCTTAGAAATTTAAAGCATATTATTCATTATTGTTTAAAATATCAAAGATATCTTTGTTGATTCGTCACTTTTCTCAACTTATTAACAAGCGCCTCTACTGGAAAGCAATTTTTACTTAAGTTAATTACAAAAAGATACTCTACAGAAGCAAATCGAATTTTTTTAAAAGTTAACTCGAATAGGTATCGCAGAATATTTTTTACTATGGCAGCTCAGTGAATGCAGCTAAAGGAAAAATGTGTAAACATAAAAGAAATTCGCTTACATAGAATACTACGTGAGTTTTTAAAATTATATGATAAATGAACTATCCTACCAAGAAATTTTTCATTTTAACTTTAAAGAATAAACAAGAAATTCAAACACCAAAATAAATTACTCCTCCGAACAGAAAATCACCGAGAGCCTTTTCTTACCCTTCCTAAATTCATTCATTCATTGCTTTGCCATTATGGAAGTCCCAGAAGAGTGAAGAAAAATGCTGCTTCGGACGGAGAAAATTTCTTCATATGCTAATCCTACCATTCGACTGACATTT
Organism: Araneus ventricosus; assembly: GCA_013235015.1. Taxonomy (NCBI): domain Eukaryota; kingdom Metazoa; phylum Arthropoda; class Arachnida; order Araneae; family Araneidae; genus Araneus; species Araneus ventricosus. The sequence continues at coordinate 6,299 of BGPR01016536.1, read as the reverse complement.
TAACAGATTATCAGGTCCATTTCTCTCGGGCTAACATTATGCAATCGGATTTCTAACGATAAAAATGAATTCAGAAAGTAGATATAAAAAGTAGCGGAAAGCGGGAAACGAAGCATGTTCCAGAATACGCTGGGATTTGAACTCCCAATCATTTAAATATTACTTTCAGGCGGAATGTTTAATGTCAGAAACGTTATGTGTGAAATTGGTTTTATAGTTGATGTTTTTATTATGCTTCACTGATTGTCTTGTCTTTCGGAGTTGAAAGGTGCGAAATTTTCCAGAGCTTAGCAATTAGTGTTTCGCCCGGAGAAATCTTCGGCATAAGTCAGAAGGGACACGAAGAAAATTATTATGGTTATGAGTGAAGGACGTGTTTTGGCAATTGCGAGAGAAGTTGTGATATATAAGAAAGTAGTAATTCTGTATTTTTAATTTTTTTATAGATTTTAGGTTATTCAACTTAAATACGTCGTTGATCGGATATTTAAATATTTATAGTACTTTGGAAAAAAAACATTTTTTCCTGAAAATGACGAAAAATTTTAAATATCATGTATATTTAATAAAAGCAGCAGGTGTAAATCTATAATATTGTCTTTGTATGCTACTAGCTGATATGCCCGGCGTTGCTCGGGATAAAAATATTTTCAAGAATCTCGTAGTCCTTCGTACTCCATTTTCCCCTCCCCATCATTGCTGCGTCAACAGCAGAAACTCTTTCATCTCTTGTATTTTTTTCCATTATCCGGAGTACAATTCTCTTGTCTTTAGTGTTTTTGTCACTGACCGGAAAAAAACGCATAATGTTCTTTCTTTTTCTCCTTAGGACCTCTCCCTCCTGTAGGAAGTGGGCTCAACAATCTTGAGAGATTTTATACACTCATTATGCTCATTAAAAATTCGTAAAATTAAATGGAGCATAGCGGAAAGAGAGTAATTAACATCATTGTGTTGTGGTGCAAACATATTGAAATAGGTATATGCTATGAAATAAAAGCTAAATAAAATTTCTGCCTTTCTGTTAACATTCAAACAATATTTTATCATAACTTTCACTATGGTGAAAATACCGGAATGAAGGATTTTATAAAACGATCAATGGTTTGAATTTAATTACAATAACAGAAATCATTGCTATAAAGTGCGTATGAAATAAATTTGAAATGTTTATTAAATTAAGGGGAAAAAACTCGTGACATTTAAATTGAAATCATTAAAAGGATAATTTTCTGCTCTTTGGGATGGTATGTAAATAATCAACGTGCAATATATTTTTCTGAAATTATTGGCGAAAAACTGAGATAAAACTCCGATAATTGGCTTAATTTTCGTTATTTAATTAAATATCTTAGAAAGTAATTTTTTGAAAGTTTGAAAAAGCAGAATTAATCTAGGAACGGACCCCAGAATGGTGTGTGCAAATTTCATATCAAGTCTATTCACCGTTTAGGAGGAGTTCTTGCGACAGATAGACCATTAATACATCTTTTTCACCTTCGCTTTTTCCTCTTCCTACAATAGGAACCGGACTAAGTACTCTTGAAGGTTTAGCACACACTCATTAGGATCAGTTAAAAATTTGTGAAAATTAAACAAAACATCGAGAGAATAATTCACTAACGTCATTCGATCACTGTGTAACCGTAAGCTGTAAATGCTACCACAACAGGAAACCGGAAGTGTAAAGTCTCCTTTGTTGTCTATGCTCAAAGGAAACAATATTTTCGTATATTAACTAATACTGGCAAAAGCCCGCGCGCGAAACAGTAAATGGGCTTAAATTTATTTCTATAAGAATAAAATTATTTTTGGAAATTGCGTTAAATATATTTTTCTAAACCTTAATAACAATCAGATAAAACACTTTATCGCAATGGAATTATTATCATTAAAAAATATAATTTTCTAGTCTTTAAAGTGACATAAAAATAATTGTTGTCTAATAAATATTTCGGAAGTTATTGGCAAAAAACGTCTAAGCATTAGGCTTAATAGCGGCTAATTTTCGTTATTTAATTAAATATCTTAAGAACTAATTACCTCTGAAAGTTGAAAATAGCACGCCATTTCATCACTGTGTAACCGTATTAAAAATTGTAAATTCTTTCCACTTCCGGTTGTGGTAGAGATTTACAACTTTTAATACGGTTACACAGTGATCAAATAACGTGCTATTTTCAACTTTCAGAGTATTTTCTTATATTAAGTTTAACACTGGCAAAAGCCCGCGCGCGAAACAGTAATTTGGCTTAAATTTACTTCTATAAGAATAAAAAGTATTGTTAGAAATTGCGTTAAAAATATTTTTAAAACCTCAATAAAAAACAGAGAAAACACTTCATCGCAATGGAATTAATATCATTTAAAAGATAATTTCCTGCTCTTTAAAATGGCATAAAAATAATTGTTGTCTAATAAATATTTCAGAAGTTATTGGCGAAAAACGTCTGAGCATTAGGCTTAACAGCGGCTAATTTTTATTTAATTAAATATCTTAAGAACTAATTAACTCTGAAAGTTGAAAATAGCACCGTTGACCTAGAAATGTGCTCTAGAATGTCGTGTGTAAATTTCATGTCGCTACCGTTCACCGTTTAGGAGGAGTTCTTGTGACCGACAGACGGATACATGTATTTTCTGTTTTATATTATAGATTATTCAATTTCTTTCGAAAATAGATATGAAATCAAATATTTAGATTGAAATGTTCATAATGCTGTTCAAATGTTCATGCATTAGGACCACGCGGTCTTATGTTCATATCACATTTAAAATAATTCAAATATATTCGTTATTGGTTGCGAAAAATCCAGTTTTTTTTTCATCATTGAAATTTCAAAAAATTGAGATAGGTGGTCTTTTTTGCCAAGTGTCGATATTGTCGTCATATATTATGACGTAAATTTCTTTTGAAAATCGATAGTAAGTCAAATTCTTCTGATTGATTACTGACATTTAATAATTCTAAAAAGTTCTTTTTCGTTGTAATCAACACAATTAGTTTTAAATTGTAAGTGTAACAATTATTATAATTTGTTATTTAATTTTTATGCAATTATTTCTAGAATATTAATTCAATTACAAGAAACATAATCTTTTTAAAAATATTTCAGTAACCATAATGATACAATTTCACAAACGTGAAATAATAATAAGCATCATTAAATAATTAGCAAATACACAGAAGATATGAAATATATAATTATTTCAGCTATTATTATTTATAAACAGATTTCTTGTTATTAAATCGCAGCTTTCTAGTACTTTTGTCGTATGTATTTGTTTAAAAGATAAATAATTTTTCTTCATCGATTTAAAAAATGCCTACAAATAGCGCAATTTCTAGTAGAAGCACGTGATATTAATCTTTCGATCGAATGAACTAGATGTTTCCAATTAAATTCACAAACTAAATATTGCAAAAGATGTTTATTAACGATTAGACCCAGTTAAGCAATTTAACCGTTTCTTGACTCTTCGGCTACGAATAAATTGTAGCCATGCAATACCAAATCTACTTCAAAATTCACATTTTATTATATAGCAATTTCCGTGTAACATTTAGAAATAAAATTGCAACTATGTGGTTTTCAAACATAAATTATTACATCATAAGTGATCTACTGTCGAATGGATTGTCAGTTGAATTTCGAAGCAAAAAATGCATACTTATTTACAATTCTCAATAACAATTCCAAAATCAATAAAATGGCTGTTGTTAGCCTTATAACTGTGTCCATCACCCAGAGAGGGAAGCACCGCATGTACATGGATATGAGAAGCCACCAGATAAGTAAACGAGCTCTCTCTTCCCCTGGGGGTATAATAATGGCGGGGCGCTGGGTCCCCCACCAGTAAGGGCACGTGCCTCCTTCGGGAGGGGTCGGGACGTGGCCGGTGATGGCTACTAGGACTCCGGCCTCAGTACTCGAGCTATTGCAGCGGCTGTCATTCAGTTACCCGGATGCTACGCCAAGGCAGGGGGTGTTCCAGCTTTCTGGTTATAACTGTATCTATTTGAGATAATGAATTTGTTTCAAACAAAACTTACGGATATATACACTGAAATTTATATAGCATGAAATGAATTTGTATCGGAATTCAATAAATATTCATAGATGGTTTAGATCCATAGGTTCATTACAAGGAATTACTAAAAATAGTTGTTAGCTAACGTACAGTTGTATCATTTTGTCAGTTCAGCATAGCGATTAATCACAAAAATATATTTAGTAGAATACAGGATGATCATAATACAGCGTGAGGTGTTTGGAGTTCTGTTCTGTCTGTTCAGCCAAACGTAACCAAATTTCGTCTATATGCTAATCCAAGCGTGGGAATTTGATTTATGGAATATGTACATATATGTAGGAAATTACCCGTAACGTACTATTTTATCCTTGCAAAATGTACGAGCTAGATTAATTAGCCTATTCGGCAATAGATGGAGCTACCGTTCTGCCACAAGCAGGGCCATCATTTTTTCTGAACAAAACTCGAGTGCAAACTCAGAGCGAGGAGAGAGTAGCACCGCAGAAGTAACTATGTTTTTTTTCTAACCCTCTGTGTTGATTCATTTTGTCGTTTAAGTCGCCCGTTCTCCCGACCGTAAGTAGCATGAATCAGTTAACTTTCTAATGGCTCTCCTCGATACTATATCCTTAACACAATCTTTAATCACTAATCTTAATTCGTAATAGCTATCCCTAATTCATCTAGCTCATATTTCAATCATGACTTCATGCAAACCACCTTTAACTTTTCTGTACATATATCTCTTTTCACCCTTGTAAATTCTCCCTACAATTTTAATAAATATTTGTTGTATTTAATCTCGAAGTCTCCTCGTTTATTTTAAGCAATATTTTGTTTTAAGTTTTAACTGGTTTGAACCCTTAAAATCCCCCTAGACATAAAACCGAAGCCACTTACCCCTTAAAGGTAAACCCTTATGTGGTCATTTTGTTCCTTGAACGGAATCCCACATTTATGTATTTTCAATTTTCGCCACTAGTTTCAATATGAGGTTGTACACGTAGTTGGCTAGACAATAGATCAAAAGAATTCCAGAAGTCATAATTTCCACTACAAATTTTATATCGACATCGTCGACGCATGTGGTTCAAGAAGAAGTTGGCTCTCAAGTTTTCGAAGAAATGTATTTTTCAGATTGTGTGTTCCACTGCAGAATGCAGCAGTTCAATTTTTATTTATTGAACTTGTAGATTTATGCGACACTTTAAGGTGGCTATATTATCAAGGTTCCCTTTGAAAACCACGCTTTTCAGAATAACTCCACAACAAAAGTCCGGCAAACGCAGTGGCCACCTGCCAGTAAATGCATGGTTAATTATCCGTTCTTCTACAAACTGTTGACGTATAACTACTTCATGAACACATAATCCAGCATGAGGAATTGCTACAACTTGCAGCAATATAATAGACTGATGTCCCCTATGTCTCACTATTCTGAATGCAAACAGTATAAATCCATTCAACCACATGTATCAACGATGCCAAAAAATTATAGTGGAAGTTTCGATATCTGTAGTTCTTTTGGCTAATTGATTTAACCAACTTCGTATTCAGTTGGAGAAAAAAATAGGAACTTAATTTTTTTGCATGCATCAAAATCCGAATTTCGGAATAATAAGTAGACTAAATTTGAATTACATTCGGCTGAACTGATGTTTTTGCTATCGAGCTCCAAATATCTCCTTTTATTTTATGGTCACCTCGTACGTATGCAGTAAATTGATACACCGACCTGACCGAAGCCGTCCGGTGTAAACCGATGGACCATCGCAAAGCAACCCCACCCACTACAACAGAGCAAGACGACACTTGTCGACAACGGAGAACAGCAGCCGACTGGATATGGCAAGCTAGTCCAGGTGCCTTAAGTGCCAGAAATTCCACCATCCAAAAGACCTGAAAATACCCAAGTTCCACCGGAAGGTCCGTCAGCACTTTTCTTTCATTCATTTTACAATAAACAGTGAAAATTCAATTAACAGTCAGACAGAATGTTATATATTAATAAAAACAGCTACAGCTTGACAAATACATTAGAGAGACATGCCAGGGAAACCTAGGAAGAAACAAGAGATTAACAGTCCTCATTAGCCTCTAACTTCATACAATTGTGAAGAATCTCTCGAGCTGAAGATTTAAACCAGACCCGTGTCATCAGCAGATATATTTCCATATTTGCCCAGTTGCCTGGCCAGGTACTACGAAATTCATTCCAAAGAGAACATTCCAAGAGCACATGTTCCACAGTGCCCTCTCCAAGA
>BGPR01016535.1:16967-34352 GCA_013235015.1 Araneus ventricosus | reverse complement strand
ATCATAGCGACGAAACTAAAAACAGCAGAGACTTGAAATTTGCACAGCTTAAAGGAAACGGGCTTCAGTTGCATCACATGAAATTTCATAACAATCGGTTGGATATTTCTTGATTTGTATTAATTTATTTAATTCGTCCCCATTGTTCTCTATGGAGAGAACTGTTGTAATCTGCGGAAAAGTTAATAATTAGTTGTATAAAACATAAAAAAATCTGATAAATTTTACCAAATGAAGGAAATAGCTTTAAAATAAGATTTATGAAATTTTAGTAAAGTCTTGTAGATATTTTTTTTTTATTTTTAACATTCCAAATATTTGCAATGTTAAGCTAGATCTAATGAATAATTGTGCGACAAGTTCAGATGTCTTTCGAAACGATTAAAAAGTGAAAGAATTTCGTTAATATAATATAAATGTTATATAAATACCATTAAATGTTTTAAAAAATTACTTTTAAGAGTAAAATTGCCCTCAGTTTTCACAAAAATAATATGAGAATTCATGAAATATTCCAAATTATTTTAATAACTAACTTTTAAGCATAATAGATGAAGGTAACGCTTTTCATCGTGTGAATTATGTTTTATATTATTTGTTATTTATGAAAAACTATATTTGGTTAAGTTTTCCTAATTTTATTGTCCTTTTAGCTGTAGCTGAAAACAGCGCTTGAGAGGTTGTTACTGAAGCAAATTAACTGTCTTGAAAATTTCAAATCACGTTCTGAACTATTCCAAAATTTTCGCGTTTTCGATGTTTTTATGCCAACTACTAAATCAGAAATAAATATTGAAATCGATTTAAAGTACTTTTGAAACCATCCAGCTTTTATTTCTTAAAAAGTTAAAATGTATTTTAGATTGAGTATCCGCCCCCTTAAATTCGAAACTTTTTCAATAAAATTTTCGAATTAATGTCGATTGAATTTTTAGCAATTAGCATCTAGGCTAGAACTAGGCTAACTTAGTTTTTAAACCGGTTTTTTTTTACCCAGATTTATTTTTGCGTCATTGAAGGAAAAAGTGAAAATTCTTCACTGACATAGATGACATTAAAAAATAAAAGAAATGAAAAAGTCGGGGTTTATCGGGGCTAATTTTTAGACATTTTATAGAAGGTAGAGGCAGAAATGATTTAAGGTAGTCTCAAGGTGTGCAAAGTTGTGCAAATTTTTTAAATTCACTTCAAACTTGAAAATTTAGTGAAAAAAAGGGCTTTTTAAAATATAGTATAAAAATATGGAAAATAATAAAATTATGTGTTAAAAACGGTTTAATTTACTTGTCCTGGAATCCAACATCATGTGAAATCTAAAATTAGACAGATAAAGAGCAATGTAGAACTTTACAGAACGAAATCCGAGGGCTCACTGAAACGCGACTCAAGTGTTCGAAAGACATTCTTCAACTTTAACCTCCGTGAAACCTCCCAAGACTACATGTTTATACAAAAAAAATTATGGCTTTCAGGGTTCCAAACGGTTCTCTACCTACCCCCATAGAAAATAAACCCATTTGCGGACCTCGAAATTTCGATTTTTGTCGCGCTACAAACCGAAACTGGACCACTGTGTGCCGTCAGGGTTGCCGATTCGACGAATGAAAAACGACATATAAAAAACTTTTTATTTTGATCTCTTGCTTACCCTCCATTCTGTTCACTCAACGATTTGAGAGCGTTCCGACATTCCTTCATTTACGACTACAACACTGGTGATGTTAAAGAAAAGACTTAAATTGCAGTTCCAAGATTACTATAAGAAGATACAAATTTAAGATACGAATTTGTGGAAACTTTCATCAAACTTTTTCTCTTAGCGAACAAAAGAAATGCAGCTCTCTGTAATGCATAATGCATATATCCTTCTGAATCTTCACGGAATTTGTATATAAACTGCCCTATACATCTGACTTTCGAATTATAACAGAAAAATTACACTAGGTTCCGCACATGCGTAGTTAAAAATCATTTACTACTAATACATATATTTCCAAAAATATTCCAATTACTTACTTCTCATTTTAATACAATGCTTCGATCACATATTGTCACGTATTCTGTAAGTTTAGTATAATTTGGTTGAAAACTCTCCATGTCATGAGCAAAAAACAGGCGGAAAAATTTGGGATTTTTTAAGAAAACTCGTATATCTTCTCTAAAAATGTGCTTTTTACGAAAATTCATGAGTATATTATAAGTTGTTTTGGCAGGAAGGTCAAAAAATTAAAAAGATTTCACAAAACGCTACATGTATGTTATCGGTAGTATTTTTTTGTTTGACAATATCGGTTGGATGCTATGACGTGAGTAGACTAATTAAAATTCTTCTGAGGTATGTGGTTTCGTGAAAATTTGGCTGACGACATCATTCAATGTCTATTATCCTAAAATTGTCGATTGTCAAATGCCAAATCAAATGAACGGGAAAAAGTTTTCGAAAACACACGTCCAAAAATAGTATCAATAAAATATTAAATGTATGGCTATATTTTAGTTACAAAAGAAGTGATCGACTCATCTACATTTATATTATCCACACGTACTTGATTCTTTTATGCAATATTTCTGAACTGAACAAGATCAGTTACGTTTGATTCGTAATGCTTCTTCCTGCGTGAATAAATTCTCCAAGAATGCGTGATGATCTGATAGTAGAATGGTGTTTGTTTCAGTTAAAAACAAAGAAATATCGGACAAGCTCTAATGGCCATTTTAGCATCTTAATCCCTTTATCTGACATTCGGATCATGGACGTGAATCATGCATTTCGAAGACTGATCACAAGAATTTAACCGATAAAGTCGCAGGCTAAGTAATTCGTAAATCGCTGCAAGGAAAGTCTGATTAAAATCTGAGATATGGCATGCGAGTTATATATATCAGCATTTTTTTTTCTTTTTTTGTGCTGATATATATAACTCGCATACCATATCTCACCACAAAAAATCGAATAATAAGGAATTAAATTAATTTACAGATTAATTATAAAAAGTAAGTTGACTTTAAAGTGAAGCGAAATTGACTGCTTCTAGAATTGGTAAATAACAGAAATGGTATGGATTTTATCGTATTTTAATACAAAAAATTCTCCAAATATAGCACAACTAAATGAAAATCAGTATTGTTGCATGGTAAGGGATTTGAATGCGATTGCAATGTCAAAAGTAAGCGACTTGTAGATTATTTTCAAGATAAGATTTTTTAATCGGGATCATGAATAATGCTAACTAAATTCATAAGAAATTACAAACTATATATTTCATATATAAAGTAAAACCGTGGTTTCATAAATTAATTCAATTAAAAAAACGAGTTTGGTATGATAAAAAAAAGTTACATGCTTAAAAAGTAAGCTCCAGACATATTGATCGTCGTAGTATAAAACAAATTTTAGGAGTAAAAATATAGTTCGATCACTGATGATCGAAACGTCGTACATCCTTCAAAAATATTTAAAGACACAACTTTTGAATTATCTTCTTATTCACTGGGATCCCATGTCTTCTCCTGAGGCCGCGATGGCCTAGTGATAAGTTGTCGCCTTCGGAGGGTTCCAGGTTCGAAACCCGAATACACTGAACAGTGGCGGCTCGTGGGTTAAATAAATGGAGGTTCACAAAACAAATTTCAAAACTTAAATCTGTAGATATGATGTAACTTACAAGTTAAAATATATTTGCGTTTTCACAAGTTAAAAGAAAACAATACAACTAAAAAAATAACAAGTTCTCATAGGTAAAAAAAATTTAGCATTTTATTTCTTACAATGGAATGTAATAAAACCATAATAATATATCTTTATACTTTTATATATATCTTTGGACTTTTATTACAAAATAGTCAAGTACAATTTTTGTAAATTAAATCAACTCGTCTGTCTTTTTTTGAGGGAAACAAATCAATAACGTTTTAATTGAATTTAGGTATGTCATTGATCATTCTTTTTTCAATTGAGAGCTTAGCTAGAGCGCTTAGTCTGTCCTCGCTCATAGTGCGTCTTAAAATGTCTTAACCCGTTTTAGAGTTGAGAAGCATATCTCAGCTTCAGCAGTGGTCATTGGAATGGTAACAATAATTAGCAATAGTTTGTAGGTCTCAGAAAACGTAGTCTGCAAATTTTTTTCTATAATAAATTGTAGAAGACTAATAGCACCATTCATATTTCTGAAATCTGATCTTCTGTAAATTACTCCTAGTTAAGTTTTCAGACGATCCTTCTGTAACATGGAATAAACATCAGTTGCTTGGTCAAGAATCTGAGTTGGAAATTTTTTCTCGTACTCCTGGAATTTTGGAGCTTCGAGGAGAGAAACAGCAGAGTAGTGAGAAATAAAACAAAATCTCTCTTTTACTTGATTCGTGATAACATCCCATATCTCTCTAGCTGCTACAGTTCTATTTATATGAATATTTTCTCTCTTTCTTTTTCTTGAAGTTTCAAATGATGCCGATATCTCCTTTGTCACTGTGTCCATTCTCTTCCTTTCGTTCTCTAATGACTGCTGGAAAAAGTTTACTTGCTTTCTAATGCGTGCTGCATCAGTTCGTATTTTCTGAAGCTTGTTGTATAACACATCTACATCTGGCATAATATTGTCAAACACTGTAAGCCAAAACACAAATTTTGAGTCTTCTAACATACGGCGAATAGCCCCTGCTTGATTTATTGCTACAACTAGTTTAGATGTTGACTATTTTTCCCATGCATTCAATCAACTGTTCCCTATATTCATACACTGTATTGATGGTTCGACTCTTAAAATTCCATCTAGTAGTTGAACCATGAGGTATCCTTTTTCTAACAGTTTCATCTAGAATAGCAATTCTCTGTGGAGATTTATTGAAAAAGTTAGTAATGTCACTCAGGTTGGAAAAAAAATACTCGAACTTGCTGATTCTGACTGGTTGCTTGCCCAACAATCAAATTGAGCTGATGTACGTAGAAATGCACATTGTGCATTCTTGTAGGCACATTGAATAAAAGCTAGAACACCAGCGTGTTGACCACTCATCACGTTTGTACCGTCGTAGCTCTGCGATATTAATTTCTCGGGTTTGGCTACTACTTTTTCCAAACTTGCTTGGGTACATTCAGCTATACATTTTGCATCATGCCCACGTGGATTCGTGAATCCCCAGAATCTCTCAACCGCTTGTCCGTTACTTAAAACGTATCGAAAAATGACAACCAATTGGGAAATTGATGACACATCAGTAGTTTCATCTGCTATTACTAAAACAAAACTTGCTTTTGAGATCTCATTCTTTATGTGGTTCTGACAAACAGTGAGCATGCAGTCTAATAAATCATTTTGAATTTCTTTTGACGATCCTTTAAAAACAGGAGATGATCTTTAAGAGACGAATCAAGTTCTGATGAGAATTTGATAAGACCTCTAAAAACTCCCGTATTTAATGAATCCTCGTATTCACCATGACCTCGAAGTGCAAGCTCAAATGCACCGCAAAACCGAATGCGATCAATGATATTTGTTAGAACATAACGATTTTTGGTAACTTTATCATTATGTCTTTTAACATTTGAACGAAATGCGATGTCGAGTTGTTGGCGAATATCCACCTTTCCTAGCAAATTAAATTCTAAGATCGAGTTTAAATGTGATTGTGAGCATTCATGCTTTTTTATTTTCCGAGTTAGATGTGATAAGTCAGCAATACCGTAACTCACCCAACTTGAATCACCATTCTGTTTTGCAAACAGGAGGCATGGAAAACAAAACAGTCTGTTGGTTGATTCGCATCCACAAATCCATGAACATTTCTCATGTAAATCGGGTTTGAATTCCCTTTTGAAATCTCTAGTCTTACATTTCGTCACCTGGATATGGTTTAGCAAATGTGTTGGCCTGAATCATTTCAATTCAATTTTTCTTTCCAAACACAATGTTGAAAAATGCAATTGCTTCAATTCTGAAACACTGATTTTACAAAGTGCCATTTTAACTGTTTACACTAGTTCGTAAAAATATATATATCGAAAAATAATAACAATAATAAAAAACGAATTAACTAACAGAATATAGCAAAACCAAGGGAGAATTCGAACGAGAAAATTGCAAAGAATGCGAAAACCGACGAGCTCCCGCACACTGAAGATGTGCGAATGGAATGGTATGGGCCGTGTCTTTCTCCTCCCGTTCCTCGGTCCGCTTCTGTCTTCTTTCTGTAAGTTGTTTTTCAAGGGCATTTCTTCGATCGCACGTGCGATCGAGGAAAGACCAAGTGTGCTGTGCTGTAGTAACCGACAATTTTTTTACAGTACGTTAGCCACGTATTAGCGTATTTTAAATGGGGGAAACTAATCCTGGAAATTGACAAAAATCTGGAAGTATATTTAATATTAATATTTAATCGTATATTTAATTTGTTAATAAATTTATTTCTTCGTTTTTCTCTGGGGGTTCGCGTGCTCATGCGCACAAATAGAGGAACCGCCACTGCCACTGAAAGTCCGTCGTGTATTGGGCCCGTTTCACGCTTTTAGCAAACTAAATGTAAAGGTTGCCACTTTGAATATATGCGGTGGTCAATAGGCTAACTTGGTTAACATTATGGCCTATAGCACCAGGGCCAGAAATTACTTTAAGTTATTCTAGTTACTGCAACAGAGAGAGTGGCTACTGCATCTCATTAGGCAAGGTAACTTGGAAGGTACAGACCACCATGACAGGTACGCATGTGTGACCTGGCTCGTGCAGGTGTGAGGAAACTTCACGCAACACTGAAGGAACTAACCCATAATAACAATTACAACTTTAATAAACTTAACAATATAAAAGTAAAGGTAAAGTAAATGATAATTGAATTAACATGTCGACAACAGGAACATAAAGCAAAAGCAAGAGAGAGAGTGAGATGACAAATGACGCTTGTGCCTTTATAGCAACAAGTTCTGCACTACGCATGAGCAAGATAACACGCACGACGAAGCTGTTGCCACACGTTAAATCATCATATAGAAATAAAGATCATACATATATAGCTAAAAGTAAATAAAGAAGGTAATAAAAGCAATCCTAGAGTAATTCGAAAGTAACGGAAAGCAAAAAACAAAACAAGGAATCCATTCTAGTTCAGTTTTTCAAGGGCTAAGAACTATTCGAAATGGATTTAAAAGAATATTTGGGAAATTTTCTGTAAGAAGCAAGCATAAAGCTAAGCAAAGCTTCTCGTAGCCCGAATTCCCCAAACACAAATACCAAGCAGGCAAATCCACAAGATAAAAAATCAAACGAAAAAGGAAATAAGAGCACACAAACATTAAAAACGCTAATAAGATTACCAAAGTATTAGCCACCAAGCTTAATTAATAAGTTTTCATAATATAAAATCAAAGAACTTACCCCATGATGAAAAATGCCAGAGAATAATAATTACCCCACGCTATCTAGAAAAAGTTATTACTAAATCATCGTATGGGGGTCAAATGACCTTGCGCTATGTATGGTGCACGCTAAATCTGTTGAGGGTCATAAGTTCTCCCTCAGATGTGGTGCAGAAATTTGGATTTCACTGAAGAAACTTCAATTCCACTGAAGAACCGCCGTGTATGCGGGATTGTTGCACGTTAAATCATACATAGAGGGCCAAATGCTCTCCCGCTGATGTGGTGCGAAAGTTTGGAGATTCGGGTGCCAGAGCTCAGGCAAAATGTTCATCATGATCAAAAGTTAATCAGCCACTATCTATTCTTACTGATACAATTTGCATTTAATTTAATTTTTTTAACAACACCCATTTTAAAGCAAAAAGTTTATCATTATCAAAGTTTAAGTTCATCAGCTACTATTGTTTTTTCTTAATTTTATTGGAAATCTACTTTTACTGACACTATCTGTAATTAATTTAATTTTCTTAAGAAACACCCGTTTTAAAGCAAAATGTTCATCATGATCAAAAGTTAATCAGCCACTATCGTTTTCCTTAATTTTATTGGAAATCTATTTTTACTGATACAATTTGCAATTAATTTATTATTTTTTAACAACACCCATTTTAAAGCAAAAAGTTTATCATTATCAAAGTTTATCAGCTACTATTGTTTTTTCTTAATTTTATTGGAAATCTACTTTTATTGACACTATCTGTAATTAATTTATTATTTTTTAACAGCACCCATTTTAAAGCAAAAAGTTCATCATGATCAAAAGTTTATCAACCGCTACAGTTTTTCCGAGTAAAGTATTAAAAGCTTTAATGAAGCGTTTTCCCTTCTATTTCAAATCTTGATTTTTTAAAAAATTATTTAATCCTACATGTATTTCCGTGGTATTATTTATGCATCAGGAACAAAATTCGTAGTTTTCAAAACTGTAATTTTCCACGAAATGTAAGCCTTTCTCCTGTTACGAGATACTAATGTGTGAAATACGAGTGATACTTGTTGGAAGTCAAATAATTACTGGGAAAGCTTGTAATCTTACATTTACTAAATTTCATAAATTAAAGGAACAATTGAAAACATGAGCCTAAGTATTCTAACTGTTGATAAAATTTAGTAATTCTGCTGGAAATTAAATTCGTACTTTTTCAAGGTAATTTCATAAATATTTTAGATATTCACGGGATATTTCTGAGTTTAGTTTATTTAGATGAGCGTCCCTTTTTAAAGCAATACGAAGGCTATTTTTGGACAGACCTAGAAATTTTTAAGCGTGGTTAGATGACGAGGACAACATCTGAGCCGGCAACCCCTCTCCAAATTTCCGCACCACATCAGAGGGAGAACTTATGCCCCTCAACAGATTTAGCGTGCACCATAATGGTGGATCTTTCGTGGAATCAAGTCTCGAACTCACAACCCTCTGGTGTAGAAGTCGAGACTCAGCAACCAAAGCCTGGATATATCTTAATCGTTGCTATTACTGTAAAACAACTCTAATTTTATCCCCAGTTGAAGTATGAAACAATTGAATATCTTAAAACAATGTTAAGATCTTTAGGAACGAATTTTTAAACTGAAAGAAATTATAATTTTTATTTTTCTAACGATTTATTCGTTTTACATTGATAAGAATTCTGTTACCAAAATAAATAAATAAAAATAAATAAATAAAAATAAATAAATAAATATAAATAAATATAAATAAATATAAATAAATAAATATACACAAAAAATTATGTCCATATATGTGGCCGTCAGTGGCCAGTCCAGAATTTGGGTCTGGAGGGGGGGGGCTGAGGTCATAAGAATTTTGTATCTTCGTGAAGAATGTCAAACCTCATGGCTTATGTAAATAAAACTCTTAAACTTTACAGACTTTACTCACCTGACAATAAGAATCACAAAGAACAATACAATACTTTCGGTAATTTAACAAAAACACAATGAAATAACTAGCCAAAAAATGTTTTCGACCGCGTCAACGCTACAAGTACGAGTGGAATGACTAGAAAAGTAGGAAAGTTTTTTGGAGTCTGTCAAAAGCCAGGAAGAAATGTTGACACTTTAAAAAAATGGGGCGGGAGGAGAGAAGAACAAACAGCTGCAGTAATTTTAAATAAAATCAAGTATTCTGGTTTAGCTCTGGGGGGAACTGCAGACCCATAGCGCTCACCACTGGTGGCCGTTGAGCGTTAGTTGTCAGTTTATTATGAATGAAAACATTTCGTCACTCAGAGCTTACCGGATCATTACATTTTTCACAAATATAGCGAGTTCGTCCTAGACTATTTTTGTTGAGACATCGTGGTGGATTGATAAGCTCCATCTTTTCAGGATAATATCATAGACTCCAGCCTGATCTCAGAAACGAATTTGGTCCAGACCTTTGGACCAAATTGTGTTTTTTTAGTTGGTGGCTCATATTCAGAACCTGAAGTGGGTCTAAGTTTTCTGTTGTGCTTATCCATTTGTATTAGTGTGATGACTATTGATGCTTCGAATTCTGGAAGATTCATGAATTTTTTTTACTACTATTGAAACGAATTCATGAATTAACTATTGATATATTGAGAAATTGGAAAGCAATTCTGGCGGAAAAATTGTTGCATTTCAAAGAGTGAGTGATAGTGAAAAATTATTTGTTTTTTCCAATAGACTTTCACAAGGACACAATTTGTTGAAATTATGACAAATAAAAGAAAATATTTGTTGTTTCCTACAGACTTTCATCAAACACACGATTCTGAGAGATGTATTGCTCGAAACGATTCTAAGAAGAGTACTACTTGGAATGAAACGATAGCTATACCCACAAGCGTACGTTTATATTTTTTTTTTATAAAATGCAACTAATTATACAAATTACGTTTAAATTTTAAAAAACGAAGAATTATTGAAATACACTACATTTTTACACACTTGATATCTTATTCAGCAAATAGTAATTATGTTCTTCAAATAATTACAAAACCTTTATACACATGAGGTTAACATTACAATACTTTCAAAGCAGTGATCATAAAATGGAATTAATCGCATCATCGCTAACATTCGACGATTTTTTTTATTTTATTGTTGATAGATTCTGCAGTGAATAGTTCTCCTGAAAGTTTTCATCTGATTTTTCACCTCGAATAATTTGGATTTTAAAAAACTGAACAATAACTCTTGATTGCAGATATTCCCTATATTTTAAAATTTCTACAGAAGGAGATAGTTCTTAGTGACGTCACTAGAATCATTATATGAGATCGGGATATAAATTTCTTACACAAAGCACACTTATTTTTTTTAACAATAAAGGTTAGTTCATAAATGCAAAAGAAATAATTAATCCAGGTTATGTATCTTTTCAATAACCAACACCTTGAGGGAGCATAAAATACATATAGCTCACAGCAAACTTGAAATATTGTTTTATTAAAATGTCTTTTGCTGCACGTATGAAAACGCATTAGCCAAAAAACCAGTTTATTTATCTGTGCAATAACCAATACTTCAAGGGAGTATAAAATACATGTAGCTTGCAGAAATATTTTTTAATTAAAATGTCTTTTGCTGCACGGATGAAAACGCATTAGCCAAAAAACTTAAAAGGCAATCCAGTTTATTTATCTGTTCAATAACCAACACTTTGAGAGAGCATAAAATACATACAAGTCGCAGCAAACTGGAAAGGTTTTCTATTAAAATGTCTTTTCCTGCACAGATGAAAAGGAATATGGAGAAAAAACTTTAAAGGCAATCCAGTTTATCCAGGTTAAGTTGTCAGCAAAGGAAAACAGGTTTGCTGAAAATCTGTTTAACATAGTAGCGAGCCCAACCCTTTGATGTGTTCGCCGAGGAAAGGGAATTAACGGGTTCTGGCAACTACTGAAATTGCAAAGCGGCTGTGGGCAATGGTGCGAAAAATGCTGTAATGGTCCATAACTTATGGGCAAGGTCGAGCCGCTGAAAAGTGCCTGCTTTCTTCCTTTCTATTGTTCTTTAGTAACTGTTACAGAAGCACACGCCGGTACTATATGGTTTATCTCCTCTGGAATAAAAGACCTTGGCTCTTCCTCCGCGCGGAGAACTTTTTTTCTGTTCATTCAACTCTTTTTAACATGGTTCTCTGTTGCGAAATAACTGTTTGTCTTTGTTTTGAAACCACATTAGCATACTGGAAAAGAAAATTGTGAAAATAAATGGTGGAAAATAGCTCATTGCTGTTATTCTTGCAAGTAGAAATGTATTTGTTCATTTGTTGAAACTTACGGATCCTTATCCTTTCGTCAATTGCCCAATTTCCTGCCTGGTTAAATCCTTAGTGATTCAAAACTATTCACTGGTGTACCAAAAAGGAAAGCCTAAATTTTTAACAGAAGATATACTTCATTCATGGATGAACTTGTTAAGCTTAATGTAAAAGAGTATGACGAATGATGTTATAATTTTAGCCATGTGAGTTGAGGTTCTGTAATATTTGACGATAGCCAAAAACGCAATTTTATTAATTAAAATTCTTAAATATTTAAGATATTCGTTTAAGGAAAGCCATCTGATGAAAAAGAGATGTTATTCTTAAACGTTAAGGAAGAAATAAGTTTGGTGGGAAAAAATTAGTAATAGTAACACTATATATTAGTTCTTTTAAAAAATTTTGTTATTTTATAACAACTTCCCTTTTTGATGTAACACGTCGGCTGTTTTGGTATGTACTTCGTAATTTTGAACCTTTTCAGATGACGAAGACAGCACCTAAGCTAGCACTCCCCTCTCTAAACTTCTGCACCGCACCAGGGGAGGCCGTATGACCCACTATGTCGTATTTAGACCAGGTGCACACATCCGAATTTTTCCCCGGACAAGTCATCAGCGACAAAATGTCGGAGAAACGATTAATGGCTTGTAGTACATTGACAGCAGTTGGGTAGTGCACACGTACTTCCGATTTCCTTCCGACTTCTGGGAAAAATGCTGAGCAAAAGTGTCGCTGATTACTTTTCTGAAGCTTCAGCTCGGCTGGAGGTACCCATGTTCTAAGCCATCAGTTCCCAACCTTTTTGGCTTTGCGGACCATCTGTTGTGTAAAAAACTATTTTCAGGCCCACTAGCTAAATATACAAATAAAAAAAATATATAAACACATATATTTTTATATATGCATGCGTATATGTCAGTAATTAGTAAAGCTTACTGTAAAGGATTAAAAACATATTGTTTTATGAAGCAGAAAACGAGTGAATACTCTTGAAACTCTCCTGATATCGATTCTTGACTAGCCGTTCGCGGACCACTTGTGGGATTTCTGACACAAATCAAACTTGTGCATCCCGCCTTAACGTGCACCAATCCAACATGCTCGGTGGATCTTTGGTGAAGTCCAGTTTTGAACCTGAACCCTCCGAATCCGAAGCACAGACTTTACCATCAGGCCACTACAGCAAGTAACACTTTGGAAATCATTAAACATGACGTTATAGTCACGCGCCAAATGAGGTTGCGCATGCTCTCTAGCTGCATGCTGACTTATTTTATGTTACTCTCCCACGTCCAGTGGTGCTGTCGTAAATTAAGCAGTGCCGGAACGCTTTGACTTAAGTGTTGGGGGGTAAAATGGAGTGAGTGATAGGGAGGGTAAGTAGGGGACCATTTCAGCATAAAATGTTTTTTACATTTGGGAAATGCGCAGTTATTTTATCTAGGTATTAGAATAGTGGAATAATAAAGCGTCAACACTGGAAACAATGCATATTTTACAATTATCATTTTATTTTTGATCAAATATTAGCATGATGCGTATTGTAGTTCAAAGCATGAATATAATGAAGATGGTAAGGAATAATTTTTTAAAAGGTTATGCTGATTTCAAATTATATCAAAATTAAGTAATGTCAAAGTATTCGATAAACAATATGGAAATTATCATGGGTTTCCTGAATCAAAACATTAAATACATTTAAATGTGCGCATCCTTAATGCTTTTAACCCCTTCTCGCCATCACTTGCCAATGGCTTATTAATTTTTGTTAATTTAAAATATCCATTATATTTTCATGAAGGTAACGATTAGACAAAGATAGCGCTGTTTTAAGGCTGTATCTTACCATTTTTTTTATTATGTATTTCTCGTGAAAAAACCAGCCGGAGTGATCTCCCCTAAACTTTCTCGTATACTTCCCCAAAAAGGTGCTGTTTCTCCACCACCACCACCACCGCGTGGATAAAAAAAATCGAACCTACTGTAACCCAGAATCCAATGACTCTTAAAAGATTTTTCATTGTAGATGATAGTGATTGTAAAATATTTAGGTAAGAATCAAATTCAAAGAGATGCGCACCGATTTTATACTCTTGCCGGCTCAAGGACAAAGTGACGTAATCCTTTCGCGTGCACAGAGATTGCTACCAGTACGCATGCGCATGGATAATCGGATTTAAAAAAATTGAATATGCAGTTTGAACGACCTTTTTTTTAACCGATCGGGACGGAATTTGGGCACAGATCTATAATTAATGGTAGCAGCCGTCATACCAATTTTTATTTATCTAAGCCAAAGGGTTTAGGAGATATAATTTTTACAATTATGCGATTATACAGTCCGACAGACCATCAACCCTTCGACGGATTTGGTCCAAACTTTGATACGGACCTGCATTCATGATGATAAAACTGTGTACCAAATTTTATCCATCTAGCTATACAAGTTTTTGAGTTATAGTGTTCACATGACTTCGGACATACAGACAGACAGACTTCCCGTAGACGGATTTTGTTCAAAATGTGATAGAAACCTACAAATTATGTGTAAAGATCACAAACCAAATTTCATCCCTATATCTCTAATAGTTTTCGAGTTATCGTGTTCACAGACAGACATAATTCCAAAATTGTGTTTTTCGGACTCGGGGAGGTCTAAAACGTGGAGATTCGTCAAAATCTCGAGTTCGAATTTTTTTGACGATTACAATACCTTCTCTTTGTATACTTCGTATACGAGAAAGTAAAAAAACAATGCTGGCTGCACTGCACCCCCTGGCCACGTCCTTTTTCTTCTTACCAGATGTGCAATAAATTCTAAAACTGAATTGGAGTGTGCAGCTGACGTGTATTACATGAGCATAAACTGACTCCATTAAAAAGCCGTTAACCCTTCGTTAGGCACGGCGATTTCTCAGATTGATGCATTTTTTTTTTACATCTGCAGTGTCTTAATCTGTAATATTTCAAATTGAATATTCAAAATATATTTATTTTGAACATTATTTCCACGATGTTCCAAGCGCATCTCCCAGATTTCTTGCAATTTGTTCTCATCGCAACATCTGCACATTTTAGAACACATTGTAAAACTCGAAGAAAGTATTTAAGTGTTAGTCGAGCCAATTTGAGACAATCTTTCATAAATTTTCAAGGAAATGCACTTACCACGTTAAATTCATTTTGTATTACGCAACTGAAATAGAAGAATTTAAAATACGGGGTGATTCAAAAGGAAGGAGCGGATTTAAAATATTTATTTCTAATGAACGACAATAGATAGAGACACATGCGATACATCACTGGATAGAGGAAAGTACAAAGTTTTATTTCATGCATTCAACAAGAACTGCATTTGTTATGCGACAAACGAAACTTTAACTAAATAACTGGTCCCTGGTTATTGAAATCACTGCTGTAACAATTCGATCTCGCAAATCTTGGAGGGTAGCAGGCATAGGAGGAGCATACACGCTGTCTTTTATGTACCCCCACAGATAAAAATTGCAACGGGTAAGAATGATGTCATACAGATACTGCTGTACCTCGTGGTGGAAGCGAGGTAGAGTATCATCTTGCATGAAGACAAAATCATCCCCCGATCTTGTTGAATTTGTGGAAACAACCACTGTTGGAGCCTGTCCGCTTTTACTGGGATTATCCGAATGCGTGAAATAAAACTTTGAACTTTCCTCTGTCCAGTGATGCATCGTATGTGTCTCTATCTATTGTCGTTCATTCGAAATAAATATTTTAAATCCGCTCCTTCTTTTTGAATCACCCTGCATATAAATAAAAATAAAGAGAAAAGAAACGCTTGCGACTTCAGTCGCGGTGATTTGAGAGGTCGGAATCGAGGTTTCCTGCTTTAAGCGATGGATGATTGACACCGGAACTTTGTTAATCCTCTCTCGATGAAGGTCCTTCATTCATTCAATTCCCAGGAGATCCACCTCAACTCTCTGGTTTTTGAGTATTAATTGCCCCTACGGGAAGAGAACACTACAGCATGAAGAAAGCCACACATAAGTAGTGGCATTGGAGTCAAGGTAAATAAAGTTTACATTAATTATTGCTACGAAATGGCAAGAGACATGGAATAATTCAGAAAAGGGATCATGGACTAAGAAATTTTTCAAAGAGGTTAAATTCAGTAGGCTATACGGTGACTTCTAATATAACCAAGTGTTGACAAGCAGTGGCGAATCCAGAGGAGGGGCTATCGGGCTGCAGCGCCCCCCCCCCCAGATCTAAACCAAAATTCTTGATTTAACTTAAAATCACTACAACTGTTTGATCTTAATTTTCATTTAAAAAGAATAGTAATAAAATCGTGATTCTGCTTTCTGACTTGACAGGCTCGAAAATTTTCCTACTTTTTTAGTCATTCCACTTGCAGTTGTAGCGTTGGCGCGGTCGAAAACATTTTTTGGTCAGCTATTTCATTGTATTTTTTATTAAATTATCGAATGTATTGTAGTGTTCTTTATTATTCTTATTGTCAGGAGAGGAAAGCCTGTAAAGTTAAAGTATTTTGGTTTATATAAGCCATGAGGTTTGACATTCGTCACTACGATACAAAATTTTTATGACCTCAGCCCCCTCCAGACCCGAATCCTGGATTTGCCACTGTTGACAAGTCACGGAGTGTTTGGTGCGCATCAAAAGAGATTATTCGGCAAAGAAGGAGGCTGTCCATGTGGTGAACAACTTGAGACCATTGAACACATTTTATTAAAATGTAAAATTTGGGGAAAAGAAAGAGACGATTGGCCAAAACGCTGGCTTCAAAAAGGTATTTCTGACTTGGTATTTTATTCGCCTTTCAAAAAAGGCTCTTTTGGCATCCTTAAAAAGCTCATGTCTTCACGTTTGACTTCCTGAGTTGGAACGGAACTTTTCCTGCGTTCATTTTGTTTTATTTGCTATATTATAAATGTTTTATTTGTTATGCAGTGGCGGTGAACTCAGACCTACACGAACACTTCAGTGGTACTGGAAAAAGAGTTGACTGCATTTGTGCTGAGTGGACTACGTTTACAAAATTCCGTACGGATTCGGCCAAATCGGAGGAGCTTTTGTATTTGATACGTTAGCTTCATATACATATATTAATTATTGCAAAATTACATCATTTTTGTGAGGTTAACAGAAAAAGTGAAGTTGTACAATGCTTAAATAGTAACAGAATCTGATGAATTATATATATCTATATCGTTAGCAGAAAAAAGCACTTGTTAATATCATAGGCGAGCTTCTCTTCCTGGCGAACTATGATATTTTTCAATTTATTATAATTATTGACTATTTTTTTGCCATTGTGTCTTATATGTTTTTTAATTTTTGTCTTTTGTTTCTTGTTTGTTTTGATATATATATATATATATATAAACACTAACGTACGTGGCGCAGAAAAGAGGTTAATTTCTCTTTTACCGATGGCACCGATCGGTTTGTTTACAAAACAAAACCGATAGCCATGTTAGGCATAACTTCATTCACCGAAAACCGGTTATTTTGAGCGGTTATAACCGCCAGGTTAAACCGAACGTGAAAGAAACCTGAATAACCGAAAAGCGGTTATTTTGAGCGGTTATAACCGCCAGGTTAAACCGAACGTGAAAGAAACCTGAATAACCGAAAAGTGGTTATTTTGAGCGGTTATAACCGCCAGGTTAAACCAAACGTGAAAGAAACCTGAATAACCGAAAAGTGGTTATTTTGAGCGGTTATA
>BGPR01016535.1:0-16957 GCA_013235015.1 Araneus ventricosus | reverse complement strand
TGAAAGAAACCTGAATAACCGAAAAGTGGTTATTTTGAGCGGTTATAACCGCCAGGTTAAACCGAAAGTGAAAGAAACCTGAATAACCGAAAACCGGTTATTTTCGCAATAGCCGCCATTCCTACTCCAAACATCAGGTAAAGAAAATAGACTTCTACCGTTCCTAGAAGTGGAGGGAGGGACCAGGGCCTGATTATTAAATATGCAAAATAGGCAACTGCCTGAGGACCCCACAACTTCTGGGAGCCCAAAGTCGGTATTTTCAGGATAATTCTAATTTTGTGCCTACATTTAACTGACAAGGTCCACGTACTCAAACATATTCAAATTAAAATTAAATATTGTTTACATTTGAGAACATTATTATTAGAATTTTTTCCACGTTTTAAAATTTGTTTGACATGTTTGGTCCAATTTTTTTCGCAGTTGGCTCACTAATTCACAAGTCAATAGCTCTGGAAATCTTTGTATTGGAATATTAGGAATCTGCCAAAAATGTTTTGCACATTTTCAAATGTTAAATTTATGTTTAACATTAGTTTTGAATTTAAATTTTCTAAACGCGATTTAGATTTTTTTATTTTTTATAATAAAACCAACTCTCTTGATGGTGATCCACAATTTAGATGTTTTGTTATGTCAGTTTGTCATTATATGTGTTACTTGAAAACTTGCGTGTATAAAGATGAATTAAAATCAGTGAAATATATCTTGTTTTCGAAATTGGAGCCCCAAAACTGGCATTGTCTAAGGGCCCCTGCAGGGCTTAATCCGGCCCTAGAAGAAAAGAAAACGTCCGAAATATGCCTGACGGTCCGGTTGCACCCGACGGAGGGTTAATTAAATCTTAATTCCACATTTGTGGTGCTACCTGACAGCGAGTTGGGGAAACGATTGATTTCAACGGTCCATAATTTATTTATAACTATGAATTATAAATTAAAGACAAAAATAATTTAAATAAAAAAATTCTACAAATACACTATTAAAAGTCTGTTTTTAAGAACTGCTTTTAAAAATTCATTTTAAAACTGAAACTTTGTTTAAATCAAAATACAGACTAATAAAAAGTATACTTTTTAATCAAATAAAAAAATCCAATCCTAAAAAGTAAATTTTATTTTTAACAGATGATGATTATTACTGCCAGGCATCGTTGAATCATTTCTTTGCCACAAATGTTATAAGCGGTATACGGACAGTTCAGGATCATAATGTTATTTCTTACTCTTTCACTGAACATTGCTTTTAGTTTGTCGAATACTTGGTTAACGCAGTGTGACGACTTAACCGATTAGTTTATTGCTGGTTGAGCACATTTCCTTTCATCTTAACTCATAAATCATTGCATATTAAAGATATTTTTCAGAAGAACATCATCATTATTTCCTTTTATCTGAATCTATGCATCATGAGACAAATTTATTTGTTACAGAAAATTTTTTGGCAGACGATCATTAAATCTTTTTATTTGGCCGTAAGTCCCGAGGCAAATTTGTATACCATAAAACATTTTATAATTCGCAAAGATTAAGTCATATTTCTTCCTTTAATCGAAATTCAGGCTTCAACATACAAATTTATATTCTGCTGAAGATTTCACAGAAAAGTGCCGTCCATATGTCACCTTAATAGTAATGTTAGTTCATTCAAGTCTCTACTGTTTTAACCCTTAAATGCCCAGTGTTGCCTTTAAGCAACATACCCAGTTTTGTCATCTAAAATCTTGACAATAAGACTGAAGCTCGAATACCTGTTGTTGTCAATAGGATACATATTGAAAATTTATTAGATCTATTTAAATCATGTAGATGGCAGCTTGAGTGCTGATAAAAAATAAAAATATATTGATGCTTTTCGCTTGAGGCTGCATCTTTTTAGCTTTGTTTGTACTCTTGAGAATACCATATTTTATTCTACAACAGAGGCTCCCAAGATTTTTTCCTTCGCGTACCCCTTGATTTCTCTTTTTTATTCTCGCGTATCCCTTGATTACTCTTTTTTTATTCTCGCGTACCCCTTGATTACTCCTTTTTCACTCGAGTACACCTTGATTACTCCTTTCCCCCTCGAGTACGCCTTGATTACTCCTTTTTCCCTCGAGTACCTCTTGATTACTGCTTTTTCCCTCGCGTACCTCTTGATTACTCTTTTTCATTCTCGCGTACCCCTTGATTACACTTTTTTATTCTCGCGTACCTCTTATTATAATATCCACCCCAAACCGTACGTCTATGCAAAGAAGTTTTATCAATAATGTTAAGGGCTTAAGTTTAAATTAAAAGTCAAATGACTCGAATTAATAACATTTGCAGGACTTACTTTTGATTTTACATTTTTATTACCTTTCTTCAATAATATTAGTTCAACGCCGAAACAAATGAAAGCCGGATTTTTCGCAGAAACTTATAAAAAAAATTACTCTTCGTAATAATCAACTATTCAAGTGTCATAGTTATCAAATAGCAAGTATTCACTTGGGGGAAAAGTACTGTAACTTTTTAAATCCTTGTGTTTTCTTGTTTCCGCCATTACCAACTTTGATTTCGCGTACCCCGTACGACAGGTTGTAAGCTCTGGTCTACAATGTTGAAGAAAATTCCTTATCTGCATATTTATTTTTTAAAATTTATCTGTTTCTGACATTTTTGAATTTTATCAGGGAAATTTTTTTCTGAAATAAAGCCTCTCGTTGTCAGTTGGTGACAAACTGCTTTTTAGCCATAAACCACACTTAAAACAAAATAGGATTTTTTAAAGTATTTTTTTCCATGTTTTATTCAAGAATTGGAAGTCAAAAAACATTTTAAAATCAATAAGGGTTAATTTTGTTTTTGTGCATTCCTTTTGTACCGGGATTTCCAACCAATATTTCTTGTCGGTGAATATTCAGATTATCCATCATTCTCAAATCCGAATAATATGCTGAGCGCTCTAATGGTGCATGTGGGTGTTTGTAAAAATTACAATTTTCCAAAATAATGCTCTATAAAAATATGTAACCATGTTGTTGCCCAAAGTAATTTAAAGCATAGATTTCTATAAGTTTCCATTAAATTATGTTAAAGACACCAAGACTGTTGTCCTACCGCCACGAGAAAACCCCCAGACACCAGATATGCCGATGGCGGTCGTTATGGAAACGGGTTATTTCACTGCATCTTGGGGGTGAAAAAAAGAACTTTATTTCATTTGGCTCAGATAGAACCGGCGGAAGTCTCATTTCGCTTTGTAGCATCGGTCGAAAACCAATACCTCGCCTAACGAAGTGCGCTTAGCTTGCCAAATGTTGCAGTTGATTTTATACCCGTTTCCCTCGCATATCTACGGATCCTACTATGGTTTGGATTGAGGTCGCTTTTCATTGGCTCTCAGCGTCACGTGACTTCGCTTGCTTCTGAACGATGTCATAGGAGCCAGCTTAGTTTGGATTTCGATTTTTGTCTTAGCTATTGTATCATGGAAAAACCAAAATTATCTTTATCTCGAATTCATCATTCCTTTTAGAAATATCCAAATAATCGTAATTAAAAGATAATTTTGGTTTTTAGATATGCGTTTCCCTCCTTTCTTCGACTCGTATGCTTGCGGCAACCCTGTTCGGGATTTTCTCGTAGCGGTAGGACAGTAAGATAACTGTAAAGTAAAATTAAATCCCGATTTTTTTAAGAAAAATTATCGGAAACTCATAAAAAATCATTTTTATACATATATAATAAAAGATTTTTAAAATATAGTAAAACCTCAAAAAATAAAGATTACTTTCTAATTCCATGCATTACCTCAAAAATGAATCAAAGAAGAGAACAAAAAATTTTTGAAATGACGACATTTTGACTTCATAATCTGGCTAACTAGTGCTGTGTGCCAGTTGAAAATTCTTTAGGAGTTTCGGAATATATATTGACTTCTTAGACAAAGCAAAAAAGAAGCAACGGAATGCGTTCGGTTTAGCCAAGGAAGTGAAATTATCTGTCTATAATTATAGGGTTGCCATACGTCCCGTATATACTGAACTGTCACCGTATTTCGCAATTCAATCCCGTATTACTAGATATTTGTCCCGTTTCCTCCCTAAACTCTGCTTTGCCTTTCCAGCCCACAATGCAAATGTGGATGGAATATTTTCCCTATTGTCACCTCAATGGTCGGACGAAAGAAACAGGTTGTCAGGGGAGACAAATGAAGAAATTTTAATTTGTCATTATAATTTTGAAATGACTTTGCGTACAGTTTTATAATTATGTGAAAGAAGAAAACGATTTAATTAAGAAAGTAAAATCAACTTTAATAATTATTTTAAAAAATAAAATTTTTAATTGACCACGTTTTTAAAACGGACTAAAAAGTATAAAATAATTTCTTCTATCCCCATACAGATTTATAACCCCATACAGATTCAAAACGAAAAACGTGGGGCGCATGTAATAGATAATTGATGCATAAATAGTTTATTTCAGTCACTAACAATTTTATTGCAATGGAAATGATATGAACTGTTGTGTGAGTTTTCTCAACAACAACTACTCCCTACACTCCTTACTATTAAATATTGCATGCGCCCCACGTTTTTCGTTTAAAATCTGTATGGGGTTATAACTCTGTATGGGGCTAGAAGAAATTATTTTATACTTTTTAGTCATTTTTAAAAACGTGGTCAATTAAAATTTTTATTTTTTTAAATAATTATTTTCTGCTTTTTAGTCTTCTGTGTGTGAAATTTTGCAATCGATTTTAAACATCTTGATGAGATTATGACGGAGACATGTGGCAAATTTCAGGTTTATTTCAGTTTCTCTTCACCTGATCATAAATAGATAATTGTTATTTTCCCGAAAAAGTAAGTTATGTGACGCAGAGACCTTTGAGATATAATGAAAAACGTACTGCGCATGCGCAAAGATATGGCTACAATATGGGACCATCCTTATATCAAAGAACCAAGTCTGTAATTTTAATAGTTTTCGAGATATAATGAAAAACGTCCTGCGCATGCTCGAAGATATGGCTGAAATATGGGGGTGCTTCGAAGATCCCATGGTCCATCCATATACCCAAGAACCAAGTCTGTAATGTTAATAGTTTTCGAGATATAATGAAAAACATACTGCGCATGCGCAAAGATATGGCTAAAATATTGCGGTGCTTCGATGATCCCATGGGTCATCCATATATCCAAGAACCAAATCTGTAATGTTAATAGTTTTCGAGATATAATGAAAAACGTACTGCGTATGCGTAATGCAAAATATGAAATGACAGACAGACAAACTGACAGACAGACAAGAAAGCGAATTAATAATGCATTGTCATCTAGTTCTGAACTATGCTGAAAGTTTCAAGTCTCCAGCTCATCGGGAAGTTAGTTTAAAATCGATCGCAAGATTTGTACCGAACAGACAGACAGACAAGAAAGCGAGTTAATAAAAACGTGGTAAAATATGATTGGGCTGCGGATTAAACTTGCATCATTTTTATTATTCTACGTATTATTACTTTAATTAGATTGCTTAAACTATATTGATTTTGTATCAGAGTAAAATAAACCATTACTTACCCACTGTTTTCATGTTTTATTTATTTAGCACCTAAACGTCCCGTAGTAGTGCTTATCTATTATGCCAACCCTATGCAATTAGCACGCTGGGTGTTATAGGCAACCGACAGCATACAATTTTTTCTTAAGCCATATAATATAAATACAAAATTTTATTGTTTCCTTAGCAAGAAACCCCCAGAAAAACCCCATTATTTTCTAATTTACTATTTGATTTGCCTAAATCTAATTATCTAATTTGATGGATTAGGATTCGAATGGACAAAAAATGGCTAAAATTAGACGTCGTTTCAAAGTCGCTCCATTGTTTCTATAGTGTAGTGATTGATCTTTTTATTTTTATTTTTTGGAAACGAAGTATGCTTTGGAAACGTAACATAATCCTGAAAAATTTCGATATCGAGATTTTGATGAAATTCAATATTTTAGACCTCCCTGAGTCTGAAACACCACTTTTTTATGCACTTTTATTTAACTTAATTTGTTCGTGTTTGTTAAGATGGAACTTCATAATCGGTTTTTCACTCACTTCCCAATGTGCTAGAGATTTGAAATTTTGTGCACTTGTGTATTCTCGATGGCAATACACTCTTTTAATATTTTCAGAACTTAATTATCAGTTAATCGACTAATTTAAATAAACTGCAATTCTAAACGAGTGGCGCTACCTGGTAGTGAATTTGAGAAAAACATTTATTTCAAAATTCCATAATATTCACAATAATGAATTTAAAATTAAACCTAAAAAGTAAAAAAATAATTAAAATAAAAGTACTTTTACTTTTTTAGGATTGAATATCTAAAAAGACAAAAAATAATAGAAGAAAATAAAAGTATTTTTACTTTTTTAGGATTGAATATTTAAAAAGACAAAAAATAATAGAAGCAATTTAATTGGGAATAGGTTCAGGCCTTAGAGGAAATTAATATTAAATTCAGACCTTAAAGTCTTTTTCCTCTACGGAAAACCTATTCTGGTTTTGAATCTGCACGGATGAATGGCCTCTGATGAAGTCATCCACCGGATTCTTACTTCTTATCGTTGTCTGTTATTATTTTTGTATTTTTAACTCTTTCACATTTAAAAATTCCCTTTATTAGTATTTATATCTTTTAATTTTTTTAGTACATTAATAACCTCTTGAGACTCGAAGGTATAATTTCCGTCCGATTTTCACAAAAATCGAGATTAATGCTCTTGATAGGATTGAAAACGATATATATAATTTATTTATTTATTATATATTAATTAATATAATTAATTAACTAATTAATCAAAATAATTAACGAATGTAATTAATTATATATAATTGATAGATGTAGTATGGGACTATCCAAAACATCGGACAGCGGGGATTTAATGAATTTCAATGGAATGCAACGTTTTTGTAAATAAAACACAAATATGTCCGTTAAATTGGATGTGGGGTCACGAGAGGATAAACGTGTGTGCCTAAAAACTGTTTTTCTTAAATTTATTAGTATCAAATTTGTGTCTCTGTCCGTGTATGTGAATAAGATAATTCCAAAATGCAACGAGCCACATGAATAAAATTTGGAATGTAGTCCTTATACCAATTTTGTAGATTTGTGTCTGATTTTGGCCGTAATCCTTAAAGGGACGAAGGTGCCGAGGGTTAACGGAGTGCTTGAACTCAGGGCTCAAGACTTGGTATCCATGAAAATATCGATTTTCCAATTTTAAGTGGAAAATGATCTTTGAACCTTTGTTTTAATAATCTGGAAGTTTCAAAACATTTAGGCAAATATTTAGTGACATATGAAGTTATTTTGTCTAACACGTTATCACGTGCCACGTCCACTTCCAATGTTTAAATCTTGCATATTTCATGTGCAAGTTGCAAAGCAACCTAATTTTTTCCATGAAAGCAAAACAAGATAGTTGTTGTTTACTGTTTGTTTACTGTTGTTTGTTCATTGTTTTACTGCTTTTGCTTCTTATTATTTATGAAGCACATTTGAATCATAATCATTATCACTGCTTTCGCTTCTCTTTTTGTTTGAATTTCTCACTGTTAATAAAATTTCAATAATATAGTTTAAAACTTTTGCTCTGTTATAATAGATATTTGATTAACAGTACTGCAGATCATTTATTAAATACTAGCTGTTACCCGCGACTTCGTGCGCGAAGAATTTGAATTATTCTTTTTTTTTAATTCACGAATGTAAATGTTTTGTTGCATTTTGAAAGGGGAAAGGAAAAGTTCTGACGGTTGATAATACTTAATTGGACGGCTGACAGGAGTGTACTGTACATGTATGCTGATATAGTTATGTAAATTGTTTATCTATGATGATATACTTTTGTATACCACGTTATTTGCACGGATGTAGAGGTTGTGTGGGCTGTACACACGTGAACAGGCCACATATAGTTGCCCATGGGAAAAATATGGTTTTTCCAAATGTACGCCTGCCACTTTCAGTGTCTGGCCCTGAGCCTCGCAAATTATATTTTTACAGGGATTTGTTACCTTTCGAACTGAGATGATAAATCCTTCGGTGTTATCGGAAGGCGTAGAATTAAAACGCTCTCTCTTCTCCCTATATCAGTCATAACAGTAGCTTTCACGACGTTTGTACCTAGGTGTGTAATTTATAACCGTGTGCCATTGCGCAGTCTCGGTATATCGAGGTTACGTATTAGTAGTACTGGCACACCGACTATCATTCTAGGCTTGTCGGAAGGTGCCCCTGACAATTCTAAGATCTTGAAGAGCTCTACAGAATATGATGCTCCTTGTTAATGCCCATTACCGTATCTACAGAAGGATATTCTGTAATATCTCACTGTGAAAATTAAACAAAACATCGAGAGAATAATTCACTAACGTCATTGGATCACTGTGTAACCGTATTAAAAGCTGTAAATGCTACCACAACAGGAAACCGGAAGTGTAAAGTCTCCTTTGTTGTTTATGGTAAAATAAAGCAATATTTTCTTATATTAATTTTAACACTGGCAAAAGCCCGCGCGCGAAACAGTAATTTGGCTTGAATTTATTTCTATAAGAATAAAAAGTATTGTTAGAAATTACGTTAAAAATATTTTTAAACCTTTATAGCAATCGGAGAAAACATTTCATCGCAATGGAATTAATAGCATTAAAAAGATCATTTTCTGGTCTTTAAAATGGCATAAAAATAATTGTTGTCTAATAAAGATTTCAGAAGTTATTGGCAAAAAACCTCTAAGCATTAGGCTTAAAAGCGGCTAATGTTCGTTATTTAATTAAATACTTAAGAACTAATTAACTCTGAAAGTTGAAAATAACACCTTTGACCTAAAAATATGCTCTAGAATGCCGTCTGTAAATTTCACGTCGCTACCGTTCTCCGTTTAGGAGGAGTTCTTGTGACCGACCGACCGACAGACAGATACATGTAAATTCTGCCTTATTTTATGGATACTTATAAATATAAGCAAAATTTTCTGAAATAAAGGTAAATTAGTTCAAAGTCTAACCATTTCCTAGCAACTGAGTAGCTATAAATTTGCGTTATTTCAAAATCGTCTGCACGTAAAATTTAAAAAATTAATAATAATTGAATGAAAAATGTCATAGAAATAAAATTGGTATCATTGAAGAGGTAAAATTTTTATCTTTAAGATGGTATAAAAATAATTTGTATCGGACAATTTGTTCCGAAGTTACAGCGGAAAAAAGGATTACGTGATAGTTGATTTTAAAAATAATTTATTTCACGTTTTCGCATTCCTGAAGGATCACGTGACAGTTGAGTGAAAAATAAAATAAAGTTCACGCGAATCGCGGAGTCAATGGGCTTTCTTTGTTAACTAATTTTAATATGTAGTCAAAAATAATTAATTTAACGTGATTTCACCTAGCCTATGTCCGTTCTTGGGTTTGAAGCTACAACTCTGCCAATTTTCATCCAAATCGGTTTGGTAGTTTGGTCGTAAAAGCTTAACAAACAGACAGACACACTTTCGCATTTATTATATTACTAGCTGTTACCCGCGACTTCGTGCGCGAAGAATTTGAATTGCTACTTTTTTTAAATTTACGAATGTAAATGTTTCGTTATATATAGAAAGGGGAAGTCAAAAGTTCTGACGGTTGATAATACATAATTGGACGACTAATTTAATTCTCTGTTACTGTAAATTACATCATTGTACTCAATGGTATCATCTGCTCTTTGGAATATATCATCCACCATGCTATATGTCATCTGTTTCTACTGTTTAAAAGAATACATAAGACAAAATATACCTTCCTATTATAAAAACTCTGACAACCATATCATATACGTCAATGGACGATCCTGGTTTGTTTATTTTGGATTCATAGACCGTTTTCCGGTAACCTTCCGATTTAAGCAATCGCCAAATCTATTTGGCAACTGTATCAAGCGCCAAGCTGGAAATAAAGGTGAATTAGTTCAAAGTCTAACCGTTGCCTAGCAACGGAGTAGCTATAAATATTCGTTATTTCAAAATCGTCTGCACGCATTTTAAAGTTTTGGAACTTTTAAAAATTAATAACAATCGAAGGGAAAATGTCAGAGAAATAAAATTAGTATCATTGAAAAGGTAAAAATTTGAACTTTAAGATGGTATAAAAATATTTTTTGTCGGACAGTTTGCTCCGAAGTTACGGCGGAAAAACGATTTCGGTTATTTTCTAATTAACTGACTGTTTAATTAACTTTGGGACTTGGAAAAGTTCATAAGTGTCTTCCCCTTCTCTTAAATAATAAGTGTACAAAATTTGGTTGAAAACCGTCCATTGGTTTAGGAGGAGATGTGGAACATAGCCACATACATACCCACCCACATACCCACAATGACTTTTATTTATATTAAGATTAAGGATTTTGACTAAAAAATGTGAAAAAAAGTGAATTTTTTCTAATTATTCCTGCATATGATGATGCTCATTAATAATTATGGTAATAATATATATTAATAAAATTGATACCTTAGGACTTGCAAATGTCAGGTTATTGTTCTGAAAAAAACTAGCTTGATATAAGTTGCTTTTATTACAATTTTTTTGTAAAAAGCTGTTAAGCTGTAGTTTAAAAGCTTTAAAACTGTTTTTCTCAGTTTGCTTTTTTCCAAAATTGTGTCTATTTCAAAATGCTAAAAGTCAACCTCTTTTTATTTTAATGACTTGAATTTTTTTTCTTTTCACTCACAATTGCATGCTTAATAGAATTAGGGATGGATTTGTAAAAATTTTGATTAGAAAACTTTAAAAAAATGTACAAAGTGAAAAATTCTGATATTTTCCAAAAATTTTCACAAAATTTTGAGCAATTTTTTGTTGTCAGAAATTAATGTAGATATCAAAAACCCAATCCCTATTTTTTGTTAAGTACACTGAGAGGTCCCTTTCAAAAACATTTGGAGAAAAATATTAAAAATTGTACGAGAAGAAACACTGTAAAAAAGGCTTAATTTTTTTAAAAAAATTAAATTTTTTAAATTTGTAACTTTTGAAAACGAAAAATATTTTAGAAATTGAAGTTTCTGCACAGTTTATATCTATCTACTACAAAATTAAATAAGTTGGATCAAAATTGTAGGAAAAAAAATTTGGGTTACCAAGTCCCCTTAACCTGCTGTCCCACAGTGGTCCAGTTTCGGTTTGTAGCGCGACAAAAATCGAAATTTCGAGGTTGGCAAATGGGTTTATTTTCTTCGGGGGTAGGTAGAGAACCGTTTGGAACCCTGAAAGCCATAAATTTTTTTGTATAAGCATGTAGTCTTAGGAGTTTTTACGGAGGTTAAATTTAAAGAATGTCTTTCGAACACTTGAGTCGCGTTTCAGTGAGCCCTCGGATTTCGTTCTATAAAGTCCTACATTGCTCTTTATCTGTCTAATTTCAGATTTTTCATGATGTCGGATTCCAGGGAAAGTAAACGACACTGTTTTTAACACATCATTTTATTATTTTCCATATTTTTATACTATATATTAAAAGGCCCCTTTTTTCACTAAATTTTCCAAGTTTAAAGTGAATTTTAAAAAATTGCACAACTTTGCACACTTTGAGACTACCTTAAATCATTTCTGAACTCTATCTTCTATAAAATGTCTAAAAATTAGCCTCGATAAAGCCCGACTTTTTGATTTATTTTATTTTTTAATGTCATCTATGTGAGTGAAGAATTTTCACTTTTTCCTTCAATGACGCAAAAATAAATATCTGGGTGAAAAAAAACCTGTTGAAAAACTAAATTATCTTTTTCTAGCCTAGATGTTAATTGCTAAAAATTCAATCGACATTAATTCGAAAATTTTATTAAAAAAATTTCGAATTTAAGGGGGCGGATACTCAATCTAAAATAAATTTTAGCTTTTTAAGAAATAAACACTGGATGGTTTCAAAAGTATTTTAAATCTATTTCAATATTTATTTCTGATCTAGTAGTTGACATAAACACACCGAAAACGCGAAAATTTTGGAATAGTTCAGAACGCGATTTGAAATTTTCAAGACAGTTAGTTTGCTTCAGTGACAACCTCTCAAGTGCTGTCTTCAGCTACAGCTAAAAGGACGATAAAATAGAAAACTTAACCAAATATAGTTTTTCATAAATAACAAATAATATAAAACATACTTCAAATGATGAAAAGCGTTACTTTTATCTATTATGCTTAAACGTTAGTTATTAAAATGTTTTGGAATATTTCCTGAATTCTCATATTATTTTTGTGAGAAATGCGGTCAATTTTACTCTTAAAAGTAATTTTTTTAAATATTTAATGGTATTTATATAACATATATATTATATTAACGAAATTTTTTCACTTTTTAATCGTTTTGAAAGACATTTGAATTTATCACACAATTATTCATTAGATATATTTTAACATCGCAAATATTTGGAATGTTAAAAATAAAAAAAATACCTACCAGACTTTACTAAAATTTCACAAATCTTATTTTAAAGCAATTTCCTTCATTTGGTAAAATTTTTCAGATTTTTTTTATGTTTTATACAACTAATTATTAACTTTTCCGCATTATTACAGATTACACCGCGGATTACAACAGTTCTCTCCATAGATAACAATGGGGACGAATTAAATAAATTAATACAAATCAAGAAATATCCAACCGATTATTATGAAATTTCATGTGATACAACTGAAGTCCATTTCCTTTAAACTGTGCAAATTTCAAGTCTCTGCTGTTTTTAGTTTCGTCGCTATGATTTTTGCCTCGCTAGAAAACGAAACTGGAACACTGTGTGTCCCTGCTATTGTTGGGGGAAAAGTGACACTGCAAATACAGTTACATAGCAAAATTGGAAGTGCCATATTAATATTATAAAGTCATAAGTTAACTGTATCCGTCAAAGGAAAGTACTTTTCCGAAACATATGCTCGATTTTACTCAATATACCTCGAAACTGTTTAAAAAGGGAAATATTTACAAACAATTTTTATCATTCACGCTACCATCCACGATGATCAAATCGAAAACAAGAAGACTGTAACAGTTTTCACGATCCTAATATTTCTCTACTCGACGCATCGATTGTTTGCGAAGCACTGATATAATTCATATGCAATTCTTCTTTTTTTCTTTCAAAGAAAACAATGGAATGTTCACCCCTTATTTAAAACAAGAACGGTTAAAATACCTTTTACGGTTGAATTTTAATTAATTTTTTTCTGAAGTGTTAAATTATTTTCGCTCCAATTTTTCCTCCGCGATTCTTCGTAACCAAGGTCGCGGTGTTGTTTCCCATAATCCCTTCAGCGAGATTTTGCAGTACGATGGATCGAACCGTCTGCCGTCGCGCCGACAGATCACGCTTTTAATTTGTTTGTTTTTACACTTTTTGAAGGCTGATATCTTTAGTTACAGAAGACATGTTCATCCTGCTTGTACTTTCGCTGAAACTGAAAAAAAAAAAATGAAATATGACCTCAAGGAGCTATTTACATAATGTGGCTTCAAAGTTTAAACCTGAAGCTGAAAATTGTGGGCTTTTTTTAAAAAATTTTGTTGAAATTCATGATGTCACGGGCAACGCCGTGAAGGTACTGCTAGCGATAAATAATATCAGGTTGCGTAAAATTAAAAGAGCTTAAAGAACTATACATTTTAAAAAAGAGTAACTACATCTTTCTGATATCATGGCGTCGGAGCGTGCGGTTGTGTTTTCGTGAGCTCTGTGTTTTCGTTTATTTTGAAGAGTAATTATTGGTCATTAATGAATTTTTTTTACGAATATTGTTCTAATGATTGTTAAATATATTACGAATATTGTTCTAATGATTGTCGAAGTATACCATGAAATTTCCTGGTCTTGTTTCCAGTGCCATGAGTAGGCAGTTTGTTCTAGCACCCTGTAACACAAAGATATTTGTTGGTGATTATCGGTCGTGCCGTAACGTAGAACTTCTTGTTTGTGATTACTCTTGTTCCGTACGGTACCAAGTACTGTCTGTCCGCCTCGAAAACTGTCACCGCCAAATTGTCTAGTTGACGGCGGTCGCTATAGGAACAGGTTATCGTAGGAAGAATCCATTTCTAGTAGGTAGAAGTTCATTCAAATTCCCCCGCAAACTGGCGCCAAGAATAAAAAATCCCTTTTCGGCAAGCTTGAAGGCAAAGGTAGATTCCTTTACGTTAATGTAACAAAAGTCATGAAATATTACATGTTGATCTATACAGACATAGCCAATGACTTTATTTTTTCTACACATTGCAATATTTACGCTGTGATTCTGTTTTCATGTCATTTAATTTTTTGCTATATCAAGGTTTTATCATTCCAAAAAGTTATGATAGATTTATCGGTCAGTACATTGGTCAATTTTTTTATATCTCAACACATAATCATTCAACAGGTAGGAGTCATAAAGAAATAAACATCTCAGCAGTGCAAATATTTCCTCGATAACATTAAGCCAGCCTATCTGAAACAGTAACAAGAAATTGACTCTTGGCACAAATGAAGAAAGACTCTGGATTTAAAAATTAATTTATTTAATCTGGGGTACAATATAATTGTGCGAACATTACTTTGTCACATGGTAAAATCACATGACATGGAAACACTTAAATACTACTAAAACGGGCTCATTTAGAGAACTCCCTGGTTACAGAGATAATAGTCACTAAATTCTTAACATATAAGAGAATAAAATTATTAAACATTGTGTGTGGCAAATTTAGTACGTGTTTTTAAAGCATAGGATATGAATGCAGCCAATTTGAACAGTAAATTTAAATCTCCATCGACGGTTAAAACCAAATACTCAGGCAGAAAATCTCAAACAATTTTAAAGTTAAGGAGATATTTTTCAATAGTAAAAAGAATAAAGGAAACTCTTATTTAAATATCTATCGTTTTTGGCTACTTTATATTGATTTCATTAAACAAATCATGGTCCCGTAATGTTTAGTTAAATATCAAATTAAAGTATTCTGTCAAAATACATATTATCAAATTAACTATTAAAATCATTTGATTAATTAAAATTAACTATTTACTTAATTAAAGTTAAAAATTAATTGTTACAAAACTTCACTAAAACCATTTTCATGGCTCATACTATATGTCAGTAATCTTCATCTTATAATTATCTAATAATTATATTAATTTAAATAAAAGTCACTGTGGCTATGTATGTATGTTCCACATCTCCTCCTAAACCACTGGACTGATTTCAATCAAAATTTTAAAACTTTTTATTTAAGAAAAGAGAAAGGTCACCTTCAACTTTTCAAAGCCTAAAAGATGCTTAAAATTTCACTTAATTAAAAATTAAGCAAGGCGTTTTTCCGCGATGTCTTTCATTTCCATAAATTTGTTTCTCTCATTTTAATATTTTTTTCAAAATTTATTTTAAACTGAATTCGTAACAATATTCTTGTTTAAAAATAATACGAAGAACTGTTTCCAGAAGGAAGAATGCTAAAAGAAAACTTTAAAAGTAAACGATTTAACAATTTATATCGGGACCAGATATTGATTTATTTTCACGCTTTAAATTAATGAATAATTAAATAGTTAATTTAATTGTTTCAAAATATTCATTAAAACCTTTCATTGACTTTAGTAATTGTTAACAAAATTTGAAGTACCTATATAACGAATAATAACGTATGAAGAAAACGGTTGTTTTTAAAAATCGCCTGGTTCAATTGATATTCTCATTTTTATTGAAAGCGTTTTAGATCAGAAAAGGAATTTGTGTATTATAATATTTATACAATAGTAATTTTTACATTGAAAATATTAAACATGAAAGCATTTTAATCCGGAGAAAAGCCAGGTATATCAATTAACAGTTATAATTAACAAAACTTAACAAAGATATTAACTATAAATTAATTAGTCATAAATTAATTATATATTATACCGTATAAAAGTTCAAAGTGAATGCGGTTGATGGGAACTCATAACTTCTAAGTAATTCTTGCTGTCAAAAAAACTTTCAATATAAAAGTAGTTTGTTGTGATAAGGTGATAATTCCCCTAATTGGAATTTTCTTTTTATCTTCAATCTTAACGAAGCTATGGGGAAATGATAAATTGGGGGGGGAGGTATTGAATATCGCTTTTCAGCAAAAAACTTATAAGCAATTCTAGCAGACAAAAAACTTTGCGTATAAAAGTTGTTCTTTATCATAAGGTGATAATTCGCTTAATTGAAATTTTTTTCTATCTTTAGTCGTAACAGAGCTATGGGGAAATGATAAGTTGGGGAGGGGATTGAAAATGGCTTTTTAGTTCATAACTTCTAAGAAATTGTGGCTATCAAAAAAGTTTTGACACAAAAGTTGTTTGTTGTGATAAGGCAATAATTCGCCTAATTTGAATTTTCTTTCTATCTTGAATCGTAAGAGAATTATGGGAATATGAAATTTTCAGTCCCCCACCATTTCCACCCCCTTTGAGCTGGTTAGCCCATCTGTAAACTCGGCCGAGATTTTCACCGTCCTTACAACATATCCGTCGCCAGTTAAAATCTAATCAAAATTACTCTAGTTATCGTACTTACAAAATAACACGGGCCAAAGCGTTATGCATATACTTCTCTACTAATAATAATAAGGAAAAGAACATTTAGCCCTCTATTCTCCTAAGTATTGGAGCTACAAGAATGAAAGAGAGTGGAAGAAACTGCAAATGACGAGAGCTTTCCAACGAGGGGTAACATGCTTAGGTTAAAACGTACTTTAAGTTAGGGGGAGAGGAGGGGAAGGGTGGGAAAATCACTTTTCAGCTCATAACTTCTAAGCAATTGTAGCTATCGAAAAAGTTTAAATTCAATAATTGTTCGTTATGATAAGGCAATAATTCGCCTAATTTGAATTTTCTTTCTATTTTCATTTGTAAAGGAATTATGGGAAAATGAAAATTTCCATCCCCCACCA
>BGPR01016534.1:22503-34354 GCA_013235015.1 Araneus ventricosus | reverse complement strand
ATGATAATCTCTGGGCTTGTTTATTTGTTTCATTATCTCACACAAAACCTCCAAAGTAAGTACAGGGTTGTTATAATTAAAGCTCGCCTATTAAGAAAGCTTTAGAGCTGAGTCTATGGCTCGAAACGAAACAAAATTTGCCTAGAATGTAGTACATGTTACGCGCGCTGTGAAAACGAAAATAAAAAGAAGTAAGAAACGAGCATAGAAAAGGTGAATAGATTGAATGAAAAAA
The DNA here is from genome assembly GCA_013235015.1 of Araneus ventricosus. NCBI lineage: Eukaryota > Metazoa > Arthropoda > Arachnida > Araneae > Araneidae > Araneus > Araneus ventricosus. The sequence continues at coordinate 34,119 of BGPR01016534.1, read as the reverse complement.
GACATAACGTTAAGAGCTAAATTTCGGCAGCGTTTTTAGTAAAACTAAACTTAAATAAAAAAAAACCCTCTAATGAGCAATTAAATTTTGCTTCAGTATTAAAAAAATTTAAAAGTTGTCTTGTATCATGGCATAGCGCCACTTTTGACGAAAATTTTAAATATTTCTTTTATTCTTTTTCTTTCTTTATTTTCGTTATTAAATTATTATTATTATCCAATTAGCACAAGATATTTTACGGTATCGCTACGATGTTGCTACAATATTTTGAATGCCGTACAACATTGTAAAGATATCGTATGAATATTTTAGAACATTTTGTGCTAATAGGGTATTATTTGGTTTCACACATCGCACTACTTGCACTATACAATAGTGAAATTTTGCTTCGTTCCCGGCTCTGGGACCTTCTGAATAGGCGAACTTTGGTTGTAACAGCATTGTAGTTGCGTAATAATACCTAACTTTAATAGTATACAATTTAAAATTGTAACTAGAAAACAGTTTCCCATTAAGTAAATTTTCTTTAACGAGAAATGACATCGTTGAGTATGCTTTAATATTGTCAAATTGATTTATTTTCTTATAACAGTTAGACCAAAAGAAACCACACATACCTCCTCTCACATGAACTTCTCTACTGAGGACAACACCAACTGGGTTTGAGGCAGAGCACTGGTACACAGCATCATGAACATCTTGCCTATACTCTGACCTTGGAAAAGGGGAGAACACCAGAGTTCCATCTGACCGCGTGTGACGTAGTCCTGGTACATCCCTGGCAGGAGTACCTTCTCTGGTTAACCAGGTCAACCTGGGAGCTGGGTACCCGTCGGCACTGCAACGAAGCTCTGTACCACTGTTGTTTGAGAATTCGACTCTAGAGGGTGGTTCCATTCGGAATACTGGTCCTCTGGCATCCTTACGGTTGAGATCACATGCCCCTGCAAAGAAGAAGAATATAAGATGTGATGAATTATATGCATGGATTATAAAACTGTTGAAGGTGATAGGAAGCACGACAACAGGCCAGAATTACATAAGAATGTATGACCGGAAGCGTCACTCAATGATCTAGAGCAGAGGTTCCCGACCCGTGGTACGCGTACCCATGGGGATACGCGAAGGACTAGTTGAGGGTACGCGAACTCAAACTCGGTTATGGCGGACACAAAAAAATATAAGGGATTAAAAATGTTACAGAATTTTGTTTCCCCAAGTTCGTGTAAAAAGTAGAAGTGGAAGTTGTGCAAGTTTTAAACCTACCCCCGAAAGAAGTAAAAAAGAAGGCAAAAGGAAGTGTAATTTTTAGCTATCCTTATAAGTTAATGCGAAATTATTACAATACTGATTTCATACGTTTTGACGTTGAATACAATTGTAAAAATGGAATAAAATGCAAAATCAAAAATATGTCCTGCAAATGTTATAAATTCCAATCATTTGACTCTTTAGCGCATATCACACGGAGAGTTATCGTAGTGTGTTTTCGTGGGCACGAGTGCAATGCCACTCACCAAAAAGGTTTGTAGCAAGTGACGCATGAAGACAACCAGTCAGATAGGATTTCGGTATGATGGAAGGCGAGCTACGTCACCGTCAAAATCACACCCGATTGGTTTGAATTTTCGCTGCTCATGATTTTCCGTCACCATCGTGAGCATTTTCAATCCGGTTGAATGCAGTCCACGATTTTCGTCATCTTCTATGACCGGTCTCGTGCTACAAACTTTTTTGGGGAGTGGCATTGTCCTCGTGCCCACGAAAACAGAACACGATAGCTGTCCGTGTGATATGCGCTTTAAGCTTACCTAGGCCGTTAACATTATTGATAAAAACTTCTTTGCTTAGACGAATGTTGAAGGGAGGGGATATGACAGTAGGGGGTACGCGAAAATAAAACGACTAATCAAGAGGTACGCGAGGGAAAAAAGGTTGGGAATCCCTGATCTAGAGAATAAACGAAGATGCTGGAATGACAAACCTCTAAGGGGTGAAAAATATTTATTTTGCGATACTTCACGCTTGGACAGTACAGTGATTCAGAGTTAATTGTACTCCCACAAGTTTCGGTACAAACTCGCAAACATTTAGAGGTGTGGTACACGTTAATTTGGGCACCTTTCGGCATGCAGTCACCTCCTGGACTTTCTGACTCCGTCCACTACACCAAACACAAGGTATATTATTGCATTAACATATATGTCATTGATGGTATTACGGATATACAATATTCGTATACTGCTGCATGTTCTCCATAAGCAGTTGAAAATTTAAATATCTAGTGCTATAATATTTCTATAACGCTGGAAAATTGCGTCATCTATCTCATCCGGTTACTCATGCGGTCCTCAAACCTTCCTATTTTCCTCCTAAATGATATTAGCATGCTTTTGTGTTTCCACCTCCAAAATGAATTTTGTGACTTGTCACGAAATAGTTATAAATGCAGGACCCCACACTTTTTGGTCGATCAGTTGAAGATCTTTAACTTACCCTTTTTGGCACCACCACATATCCAAATTCGAAACGAAAGATAGCTTGAAGTCAATTACGTTTTATTTATTATTTTTTTTAATTTTTAATTTTTTTATTGGCACTACTCTGGAGCATGCTCGTATCGTTCTCGTTCAAGATCTAGGTGTATTCTAAAAATTCTACATTCTTTAAACTAAATTTAGCTGATAGTTACAAACCAATTAGAATGTCGCCAGCTCAATTTCATAAACTGAAAAAAAATTATCTTCAAAAAATGTAAATTTATTAAAAAATAAAACGACATCGCATACTCAACTGCTTAGCCAAAACCTGAACTCACGATGAAAGTCATGCTTTAGTTTATCGCGTTTTTAACAGCTGTATTTTCATTTACGGAACGTTTTTCAGAATGTAGAAAAGTTGTTAACATATCAATGATATAATATCTTTATGGTGAAAGCTAGCTATAGAGTATAACAAGTAAGAAATGAAAAAGTATGTAATTCTTAGTGATACCTCTAGCAATAGCTGTTATATCAATTACAATTGTGTCAAAACAGAATAAACTTTGCCTTTATCTATTTAACCTTGAAATGACATATATGTCCCAGTACATAAGCTGATTGAAACATATATATATTCCAGACTGTAACTCTGAATTAAGATAAAATAAATTTTTCATACTGTTATAATATGTAAATTCATTATCTGAAGTATAATAAATATAGCCGACATCTTCGGACTTTTAAAAGATTTAAGCTCGAAATTGGCGATGGATGCATTGCTATTACTTGATTTGAAATCCTATCAACTTTGAATTTTTTTTATAGTTAGCAATTTTTTTAAAGTATTTACACAAGATTTACCACACTAATATTTTCCTTAAATTTACTGTCAAGTAATTAGGACAATTCATCTTTCATATAATATTCCACTTACCAGTAATTGTAAATAAGTTATAGAAGCAAACAGTAGCTGGGGATGAATGCATAATCTCATTATGATGTTGCTTCAGAAGAACAAAAATCTGTTTCAAAGTTATCTGTTTTCATTAAATATATTAGATTGCCTTTTAATCCTGCTTAATTGCAAGTATAAGCCAAAAATGCAGGCGTCTTTAATATATATATATATATCAATGTCATGAAAATCAATCAATGTTGAAATTAAATGGAAAGACTATAGTTTATTGGTAAAAGCGTATAGATGCTCATCAGGGTAAGTAAAATCTATACGAACCGCTAAAAAATTAGAGAAATCATAAAGTTTTCTGCGAATATATATATATTACAAATTACCTGAAATCAACCCGAGAATAAGGAATTATGGGATCAAGCTGACCAAAATTACATTCAATCATAATAAAAATATATTAACATGGAATAACAGCTATAAATGTTTATCTGTACAGTTTTCTTTTATTTCGAAGTAAAATGTATCACTACAGTTCATATATTAGTAAGTTTATAAATCTGACAATCAATTTTCAGAACAATATTCAGACAGTTTACTTTCGTTTCACCCAATTATCATTTGCAATGCTCACTTAAAGAATTTTGATCAATTTAAGTATCTCCATCTATGGAACTAAACATTGACTGTATCTCCAAGGTTATTTTTTGATGGTAACCAAAAATATAAACCAATTTTTTAGTTCTGTTTGGAACATATAAAATAAAAAATCAAAGATTAAAGTTGTTAATACTTTGAGATAATTTGAGGTCAATAAATATCAGTTCACCTTCTGTGGTTGGCTTGTTATATGGCATTATAGCATTAGACCACTCAAAATAATGATAGAATCCGTAGGAATTATTGACAAGGCCGATATCGATATAAATAATTAATGGATTCCGGAACTTAACAAATTAATTATTCTCAGCACTGTCCAGAACAGGCTATTTATCAGTTCATTATGAAGTACTCTGTTGAAACCATGGCATATCCGTTGATGTTACCGATACCGATAACGATACAAATTTGAATAGAGCGGAAAATAGTTTAGATATGTTTTTAGTAGTTCTTCCTATTTTCACACTAAAATTTATAGGAATATATCGTAGTATTATAGAAGTTCCATTGTTACATTCGGGGTCAATTTTTCGCAACGTAAGGAATGGGTCCCATTATGAAGTGTGCGAAGACACAAAACTCAGAATTATTTAAATTAAAATGAAAAAAAAGAAAGATTTTCTTCATACAAATATAAAATTTCATCGTCAAAGTGGAAACATGCATAGAGGTGACACAATAGTTTTAGAGCATTAATTTATTGTTTGAACTTCCAAATTGTTTTGGTAGAAGATGAAATTTAATCAAAATTATGGTAAGAAGCAACGCGATTAAAATTATTTTGTTTCCAAAAAGTAAAACTGTGAAAACTACTGTACTTTCGTTAAAAAATCTTTTATAGCATTTATGTGCATTTTAAACTAATAAAAAACTGTACATTGCATCACATGAAGGATTCTATAATTCATGGGCCTTTTATTTACTTTGCATTCTATTCAGTAGACAATTTTTTTCCTAGGCACAATCACGACATACTTCATGAATAAAGATTTTTATTATTTAATTATATTAGCAATTTTACTAATAATATCAGCATATGCCTTTCTTCCTGTTATTTCAGGTATCCTGTTATTACTATTATTATTACTTTTCCTGTATATGATTGTAACTATTTACCAAGAAGATCTTTCGCCTTTTAGATCTGTGAGTACTTATGCTGAAAAGAGAGAAAGATTTAAAGATATACTGTATAAATATATTATCGAGAAAGTACCGCCATTATCAAAAAACTAGAAAATCACTCGTCATGGTATGACGGGTACAAATTGCCACTTTATTCGAAAGATTTCCAGTCAAATTTGACGTCTTTAAATAGATATATATGCGATAGAAATGCTTAACATTGATTGGAAACAAATAAAATAAGCATATGTTTTATGACAGATATATTTTTTTTATTTACAAATTTCTTTATTCAAAAAACTTCTTGGTAAACAACATTCCGTGTAAAGTACTTTTCGTTGTTTAACAATTTTCCTTGTACTTCAGATGTCTTTGTGTAAATTTTAACGTTGTCAAAAAATATTATTAAATTATATCATCACGATTGCAATAAATAATCAGATGCATCGCGGCGACTAAACTATATCACGCACATGATATACCAATGACGGGATTTACTACTTTCTATTAAAACACGGAAATTAATTTGAAATATATGATTAATATAATTTAAAATTTCTCGAGAACTATTGATCATAGCGAGATAAATTTTAAATCAATCGATAGAAAATTTTATTCCTCTAGTTTAGAGCTATTAAATTTGAAATTTGAAAGACAATACTTTTTAAATTTAAAATTACTGAAATTTTGGTGCTCTAACAATGAAATAATGCTGTTTAACGTTTCGCAGTTCTATGGCGCGAATTTTATTGTTGGTGACGTCAGAGCGTTACCGGATCAGTGAGAGACAGATCTGGGCTATTATATTAGTAATTCAACTCTCAGATTTTGATGAACTTCCTCCTTTTAGATCTCCTTGAGTCTGACGAAATCATTTTTGAAATTATATCCGTCTGTCGATTTGTCTCTCTGTCTATGAACAAATTAACCCAAAAGCCGAACGAGCTAAACGAATCGAATATTGTAAGTTGTCTTTACACAATCTTGTAGATTTCTCTCACACGAAATTGGTCTACACGGAATCTGTGCTTCCTTCTTTGTGAATGGGAATACGATAGTTGAAAAAAGAAACGAGGCATACGAATGAAATTTGGTGTATAGTTTTTTACCACCAGAATTATATATCTTTATTAAGTTTCAAGGCGAATCCGTGTGGTAGTTCACTGTCAGTCGATGAGACTTTTTGCGACTATGTGAACGCGAGGACCGAAATTTAGAGTTTGATCTTTTGGTGAACAAATTGTGAACTCAATCTGTGTGGGGAGTGGTTTCGTAATGCGTACTCACTTCTCTTCACTTTGCGATGAATCTGAACACGAAGCGTTTCACGCTCTGCATATTATTACGAAATTCGTGCGGTGTGTTTACGGTGAAAATAGTCCAACAAGCAGGTAACGGAGAATAACACGTTATTCTCGAATGTTCCGGAAAACACGAAGCGCAATAACAGTTAAAACAGCACTTGCACTGATTAGCAACACAACAGACAGAAGATCACTAATTAATAACAGTAACAGCACTTTCAATGCCGCTATGCGTCTAACAGCTTACTAGCTCACACAGCGGATGAAACTCCAAAGAGAGATTCCAAAGACGTTCGCACTCGACAGGCCACCCCAATCGATGGACACGTTAAAAGTCGATCAAAACTCACTACTCCTCTGTCATCTGAACACAGTCCAACACGCCATGACGTCACATGAATCATCTGGATAAAGCCAGATCTCGGCCCCTAATAGAAATATCAAGAAAATTCCAGTACTTTTGAGATCCCACATTTCGTCACCAAAATGATCACCAAGTTTGTCGCAAAGTGAGGGTCGATGACTCCATTTCCCCCGTTATTCCTATACATACCCCTGTAGAACTCTCTTCCCAACCATAAGAATAACATTGCTGGGAAGCGACTTTCATGTTCGTATCAATATATATATTGGAAAGACGACGGGAGAAAACTATCGCTTGTTTAATCCCTTAAACAATTTCTCCTGTGCTCCACTCGCATCAAATTATGCCATTTTTTAAATTAAAAGCTACTATTAAGTCGTTCATAGACGTTATAACTCGATAAAAATACTGCCGGAAATCTCATGACATCTCAAGCGTCCTACGAAGATGCAGTTGAATCAATGCAAGGCATCTCCGAAACAGATGGTCATCTGATTAGATCGTACATTCAAAAGGCTGCAATGTTAAGGGATTAATCTTCAACACGTGCCTATCCAATTTTTTTTTTCGTATTCACAATGATTCCAGGAGTTGGGAATACAGTGGTGTTGATATTAGTGACAGTATGACAGTACCCAATAAGTGTTCAACATTCTGAAATCAAGAAATGCATAAAATGCGGATTAAAGTTTCAAATTCTTCTTGAACTTCAGGTGCTTATCATCTTTTCTTCTAGAGATGCCAATTATAGAAGCAAACTAAACAGAAATTATAATACTTGACATCTAACTATGGTTTACAATACTCAGATCAGTGTAGAGGGACATCGGTGGCCACTAGTCGATGAACACGTTCAAAGTCGATCAACACTCACTACTCCTCTGTGATCCGAGCACAGTCCTCTTATAGTATCCGCGACAGGCCGTGACGTCAAATGGAATCATCTGGATAAATCCAGATCTCCGCCCCTAATAGAAATATCAAGAAAATTCCAGTACTTTTGAGATCCTACATTTAATCGCCAAAGTTGCCAAATTTATCTTCAAGTCGCGAAAATGGTCGCCAAGGTCGGGCTCGATGGTTCCATTTGCCTAGTTGTAAGTGTCGGTTTCGAGGCTCGAAACCCAATTTTACTGAAGAGGCCAAATGTCTTCCCGCTGGTTAGTGCAAAAATACCCACTCTGGCCCTCCTAACCAAGAAGGGTGTAAGGCCTGGAGAGGACAAGCGGGCTGAGAGCCGCCCCACCAGCATGTGGAGGACGGGATTTATTACATACAATAAAATGTTACAGGCATTCCCCGAACAGTGGTAGTACTTTTAAATACAAGAGAGCTGGGAGTATAAACATGGTCCAACCCACCTCGGTGGAGAGAGAATAGCTTGATTTACATGTAGTCAACCGCCAAGTGTGGCGAATGATACTCACAAAATAGAGATTGACAAAATGAAGGCTTTTTCTTTTCATATAAAATATAAAAAAACATCCCTAACACAAGAAATTTAATAACTGCTCGGGCAAGCAAGGAACAGTAAATATATATAAAAAATATATAAGTATTGAAAAAGAAACAAACAAATAAACACAGAAAAAGCAGTATAAATCAGATATATAAATAAGTCAAAGATTGAAACCCCACAATATAAAAACAAAACACACACAAACAACACTGCACATCAAACGGTACGCAAAACACAAATAAAAACTGTACAAAGCATTGAGTTAAAAATACATATATTATAAAGATTATAATAATAATTACTTCCGAGATAGAAAGGAAAAAAATCCGTCAGTCAAGGGCAATCCACGTACGGCGTACCCAGGAATATCTTTTCATGAATTACAGAACGTTTTTTCGAGTAAAAGCTGCTCAAGTCAAAAATTACTTTAAAGTCCTATACAGGATGAAAAGGGCCAAAGGGGGAGGATAATGATTAAAATTTTTATAGTCTAAAAATAAAATCAAGATCAAAAAGTAGAATGCATAGACCTATCCATGCAAAAAAAAATTCCAAACAACAGTTAGGGCATTGACTACGTTTCAACATTTTTCCAGAATGAGAAAGTTTTGAGAGGGGGCTGCCAGCTGAGATGTAGTCCTCGTCATCTGACAGCGGTTTAAAATTACAAGGTCCGTTCTATAAAAGCCCTCGTGTTGCTTCGAAAATGGACGCTAATATAACTAAGCTAAACAGATCAGTGTCGTTTTGAAAACACTGAGGTATTTCACAAATTTACATGTTTTCAAAATCTCATCCTCAAAAAGTTAAATATCTACTCCTTTTTAAAACAAAATTAGTTTTTGAAGCTATTAAAAATACCATATAACAAAGTTTATGAATATAGTTATCATATACATATGATAAAAGCTGATAGTTTTCAAAATTACTGCTATAAAACACAAACAGTTTCACGAAACTGTTCCTTTAATAAATATTAAATCCTTGCTATTTAGAAAATTGGCAAAAATTACTGATTTATATTTTAGTACAACGATAGAAAGGAATAATCTAACTGTTTTTTCCGTTCATTTCATACATGTAGTATAACTTTAGTCTAAAACAAGTCTTTTGCAAAGCATTATTTTTTAAAAAGCATTTATTCTTAGTTATTTAGCATTTATATGTAGTTATCATATACATTTTAACTATATATCGTATACATATACATTTAGTTATCATATCATTACATTTAGTTATCATATACACGCTGGGAATTTTCAAAACTACTGCTATAAAACTCAAACAGTTTCACGAAACTGTTCCTTTAATAAATATTAAATCCTTGCTATTTAGAAAATTGGCAAAAATTACTGATTTATATTTTAGTACAACGATAGAAAGGAATAATCTAACTGCTTTTTCAGTTCATTTCATACATGTAGTATGACTTTTATCTAAAGCATGCCTTTTGCATAGCATTTTTAAAGCATTTATTCAACCAAAAAAACATTTTCTGTTAAAATGTAAATGCAAAAGAAAAGTGTTGGATAATCATAATCCAAGTTTGTTAGAAATATTTTACATACTAATACCCATATTTGTTAAAGCCAAGTTAAAATGTTTTTATTATAGTTTTCCTCACATCTTTTTCAATATATGCAGTCATTCTGTATAAATTTGTAGGAATCTTTCATTGAAGTTATACTCCGTCCTTTATAAATGTATCTTTTAGAGAAATTAAAGTCCATAAATAGTTTCAAATATAAAATATTGCGAACATGCTAGAATTTTTTATTTAGTAGATGTACATATAAATTTGAGCAAACATTTTCTGAGTTTTCTGCGAATATTGCAATAGTTTGTGAAAATATTACAGAAATAGAGCCTTAGAAACATATATTTTTAAAAATATTCTTAATCTTCTTTCATTCTTTTCTTAATCTTTAACTTCTGCATCTCAAAAATACGTTTGTAATAAGTTTTATAATAGAACATTTGAATTTTCATACATATATTTTCAAATAGTTTATAGAAAAAAAGTATAGAATTTAAGGTATAACTTTAATATGTAAAATGATTTCATAATATCAACACTTAGTTTGAATGTATATTGTATAAACCTAGATGTTTCTTTATATGTTTATTGATTTATTTAAGAGTTCTACTAATAAATCAAGCATTCAGGAGCAAAATTGAAAAAAAATAAGGTAAAAAATTTATTACGAAAATACGTTCGGAATATTATGATTAAGTCTTATTAAGAACGGATATACACTGAAATTTAAACGCATTTCATGTTATTCTTAATTATTATTATTCGATGTATAATGATTTTGAATTCTTTTCTTGCAAGTTCAAAAGGGGTTGAAGAAGTTTATTACTAAGGTAAATAGCAACAAATACTGCATTCAACTGTTTGAAGCTTGCGATAAAAAAGTAAATAAATACAGTGTGACCAGTAATTAACGCGTTGAAAAGAAATGCCAATTTCTCGAAAACTGTTCAGCGTATCAATTTCAAACTTGGCGGTTAGATTCAGTGCGTTGGCGGATTTGTTTGCGCAGTCTCATTGAGTTGGCTTTTGTTGTTTATTTTTCAGTGAAAATGTCGAGATATAGCGTTTCTGAGCGCATTTTCATTGTTCGAAAGTATTATTCGAACAACATGAGCCCAATTGTGACTCAAAGACAGTTTGCGACTGAGTTTAAGCTTAAGACAACAGGTCCGAGTGTGTCGACAATCAATCGTTTGATTCAAATGTTCGAGAGAACAGGTAGTGTTTGCGACGACATGTTTGGCAATGTGGGACGACCGCTGAGAGTCAAAACGCCTGAAAAGATTGAGAGAGCAAGCCAAGTTTTTGAGAGAAGTCCCCGAACATCGATCAGAAAAGTTGCACAACAAGTGGGAATCAAACGGGAAAGTGTCAGACAGATTGTCGTGGCTGATCTGCAGCTGTTTCCGTACAAGATTCAAATTCATCAGCGATTGAGTCAGCGATCAGTGGAACAACGTTTGGAATTTGCGAACACCTTCGTCGAGATGATTGACAATGATCAATTTGATGTCAATGTGCTCTGGTGTAGCGATGAGGCGCATTTTCATCTCGACGGGTATGTGAATAGGCAGAATTGGCGCATTTGGGGCACCGAGAATCCCCACTTCGCAATTGAGAAGTCCCTATACCCCCGACGAGTGACCGTTTGGTGTGCGCTTTCGAGTCGAGGCATTGTTGGAGCGATTTTTTTCGAACAGACTGTCAATTCTGCACTACACGTGGAAGCGTTGAGAAATCAGTTCATTCCAGCAATTCAAAGTGAGCCGGATTTCGAAAG
>BGPR01016534.1:0-15404 GCA_013235015.1 Araneus ventricosus | reverse complement strand
TTTTTTTTTTTTTTTTGTAATTTCTGCATCAATGTTCATCCATTCTTTCATCATTACTGTTTTCAGTTCGCTTTTCGTTTTAATATCGTGTTTTCGTACTCTAACCTCCAATTCTCTACAAATATGTTCAATTGGGTTTAAATCTGGAGATTGAGGTGGTGTTTTCAAATTTTGTGGACAATTATAGACACCAGAGGCGCACGTTGAGAGCCGTGTGCTTAGAATCGTTATCTTGATAAAAAACGAAGTTTTTTCGAATACCCAAATTTTGGGCTGATAATTTTAAATTATCTCTTAAAATATTTACCTAATGAGCATGATTCATTATGCCATCAATAATTATCAAATTACCTAGTCCTGGTGCTGACATGCACCCCTACGCAAGGACACCTCCACTGCCATACTTAACTGTTCCAACTAAGTTCTTGGGATTAAGTCCCTCATTTTTTCTTCTTAACACCATTATACGTCCATCGGAACCAAAAATGTTAAATTTGCTTTCATCTGCAAATAAGACATTATTCCAATACGTTTAGAGTTTATTTAGCATTGATTTTGAGAAGGAATTTTCTACGGGCAGAACTCCCATTCAATCCAGTTGCTCTGAGAGTTCGTCGAACAGTTTCAGGTGAAATTGAGGAAGAAAAATTTTCATCAAATTCTGCAGAAACTTTTAAAGCACTAAAACGTGGATTTTTCACAAATTTTCTAATTATAAATCTCTGATCATGTTTTGTTAACTTTGCCGGTCGACCTTTTCTGACCTTGTTTTCGATCCGATTTTCTTCTTTAAAGCGTTTTATCACATACTGCACTGTAGAATGGGATAAATTAACTAATTTAGCGATTTTCCTAACTGATTTACCACTACTATGATGAAAAATAATAAATTTTCGACTGCTGATTGTTGTTTCTTTATGACTACGAGTCATTTTTAAATAATAAATAGAATATTACGGTGTAGGCAAGCAAAAATTAAAGTCAAAGGATTTTTTTAAATGCCACTACAATGCAAAAATAAAAATAAAGCGACAGACGATAATTTAAATTATGAATTTATCCGAAAATATTTCAGTGTACGAAGACTTTTGTGAGATAAAGTATTTGTTACTTTTTTATTATTGAATTCTTAAAAATAAAGTTTTACTATGCTTTAAAAATATTTCATGTAGTTTTGTTAAGAATAGATTACAGATCATATTAATAAATACCTATTTTGAAATATTAATTTTAATTGATGGATATAGCCCTATTTCATTGAAAATCGTAAGTGCACGAACACTTTTGGGAGCCACTGTATATTTGTAGGATTATTAAAATATTTAAAGAAAACAAATTAAGTATATAAATAATCATCTGGTCATAAAAGAAATTAATTTAAAAACATCGTTTGGCTGAAAAAGAAATTAATTAAAAAATCGTTTGGCATTAATTCTTTTCTAAAGGTTATAAAAATAGTGTGGCAACGATATATTTGTTTTTTTGCTAACGTTGCCTAGCAACGGAGTATAATAAGACGATTGAACATGGAATTCGATGTAAGTGAGTGATGTAACGTTTGTGATGTAAGTGTATGTGTTTGTTTTAATTGTTTCTGCTGTGGAAGATGTCCAATAAACATATTATTTTTGATAAAGAAGGCTCCCCGATTCTTCATGCTATGCTGAAATACATCTCAATATGCTTAAAGATGTGTAGAAACTTAAATATTAAATGTTTCTTTCATGAGCATATTAAAAATCCAGTTCTTCTAAGAATGTAGCAATTTTTAAAACATAATTTAAAAGGAGGAATTACTAAATCTTTCCCAGAATTCCCGGTTGACGAATGGAATTCTTCGCCTCAAGAAATATGACTTTGCTCTCGGCGGATTTCTTCCGACAGCTAGATTATAATTACCATTATAATTACATTTCGGGCAAAAATGACACACTTCAAAAACGAAAAGAATGAAAAAGCACAAATATTTGCTTTAATTTAGACAAAGCATTTGGACTTTACACTGCCTAATTGTCTGAGGTAAAGGTTGTCTTAGAAAAAGAGAAAAAACTGGAAACTGGTGAAAAATGAAACCCAAAAAGCGTAATTTTTGGAGGTTTTCTTTTTATGAAGGGAAATAAAATAGCTCAAAGCTATGTGGGGGAAAAAAAGCTGAAGACGTTTCTAATTATGTGAAGATCACTGTTTTTTATTATTCTTTTATTTCTCTGAATTTTTTTACCACTGTATATGGCGTCTGTTAAATTACTTGGCTTTATTTTTCTTTAATTTTCTTTTCTTTTCTTTTGGAGTGTTTCGAAACGCGCGTAATAACGCATAACTACATTTAGAGTTAATAACACTGGAGGAAAATTTAAAAGAACTTGAGAAATAATTGTTTCGGAATTCTGTTACGGGGTAAGAAAATCTGTAATTTATTACAGCGGTCGTTTTATTTTCCAGCAGGATTATATGTTCCTCAAGAACTTTAATTTGTTTTAAGATGTAAATCTTTGCGGAGAAAATGGGATAGCGTTAAACCTTATTGTGTTAATAATTCACTTTCGTCTCTTTCTCTAAAGCATAAAAGAACTAATGTGAAAAGAAGGCTTTATTTATTTCGTTTAAATGTAGGTTTAAGAAAATTAACATGGCAATATTTCTTTTCAAAGAAATGAATGAAAAAATTGTTCTTTATTTTTGGAAAATAATGGATTCTGGAAAATTCAAGCTTTGATTGAGAATGTGTTGGTGTTTTTCATTTTTAAAGAATAAATGAAACTTTAATCTCTTAATTCCGAACATCTTTCGCAGCGTAAATTTAATTTGAAAATGTATATTTAATGAAAAACAAGAAATCTTCGATATTTTATAATTTATAAAAAAATGTGCTGAAATATTTATTACAAGAGCATTGAACAAGTGACAAATTCAAAACAAGATTCAATTTCAGATGATTTTTTTAAAAATAGAATCTCACGTTTTATTCGAACGTATTCAGTTTTTTTGGAAACGGATGAAATATAATAATGATTATATGTGTATTAACGAAACGACTATTTTCAGTATACAGTGTGCCCGCTGAAGTCCGTTGCCACATCGATGATGCTGAACAACTTTGTAATTGACTTTTTTTTCCTGTATATCGTACCGTTTTTGAGATAAGAATGCTAACCCCGAATTTTGCCGCCTGGTGGCGCTGTAAGCGGTTTTCCTCCGTAGCGCATTGCAACGTTACTATACCTAGACCCTACTTTTATGACTATAGCTCTTGCCGTTCAGAAAGTATTGGGGTGAGAACGGATTTTATCGGGCACACTGTATTATCATCGTATTTTGTACAAGATTTATAAGAAATAGAACATTTTATGTTTATAAAATACCCAAAATATTTCTTAAACATAAAGAGCTTGAGAGGTAGCATTTCCTATATGTTTGAGACCATAGTAGAAATCATGAAAAATGAAACCATTTTGATATCGTATGCTTTAGACGAAGAGAGATGTATTTCGTTATCAATTTCAGATCTGGGATTAAATAGTTAATCTCACTATTGAAAAAATAAAACCGAAACAAAAAGTAACAACTTAAGACACTCTAATCATCAAAAAATTTCTCACCGGTACTTTTAAAAGTATAAACGTTTTACACTTTCTATTTTGGCATTACGACGGTAAGTTCTAAAAACAAGAAGAAAACTTAGACGAATAGAATTTGGGACGTATTCTTTACAACAAAATATTAGATATGTTTCATATTGTGGAAGAAACTCTTCAAAGACGTGCCTTAAATCAGGAACGCCATAAACTAGAGCCTAAAGTAAACTGATCAGGTTTTGTCACCAGAATTGTGAGTCTGTGTCAAACCTGGCACCTAATTCGTCAAAGTACTGATGGTTTGTTTTTTCGTGGATATATGTACGCAATAATTCAAAACGTTATAGATATATAAAATTTAGAAGCTGGTCTTAACACCAGAATTGCAGATCTGTATCAAATTTTGAATCCAATCGTTCAAAGGAAGAAGATCAAAATCGTTACTTCTTACTCCTACAATATGAGACTACATTACTACAGCACGAAGATAAACACAAAACTCGACATATTTAGCAAATGTACGAGAATGTCTGAGGGGAGAGTAATTCCTCTGGTTACGAATAGTTTCAGACTAATTGAGTATTAGGAGGATATACGGCACATGCGTTGAACTTTCTATTTCATCTCTAGACTTTCTAACCTGGCCATAATACGATCGGAGGAGAATATTATACGGAGGAAAATATTATACGGCACGGAGAATATTATACGGAGAAGGATATACGGCACATGCACTGAACTTTCTATTTCATCTCTAGGCTTTCTAACCTAGTCCTATTACGATCGGACGAGAATATTATACGGAGGAGGATATACGGCACATGCGTTGAACTTTCTATTTCATCTCTAGACTTTCTAACCTGGCCATAATACGATCGGAGGAGAATATTATACGGCACGGAGAATATTATACGGAGAAGGATATATGGCACATGCGCTGAACTTTCTCTTTCATCTCTAGACTTTCTAACCTGACCATAATACAATCGGAGGAGAATATACGGCATATGCGCTGAACTTTATATTTCATCTCTAGGCTTTCTAACCTAGCCCTAATACGATCGGACGAGAATATTATACGGAGGAGGATATACGGCACATGCGCTGAACTTTCTATTTCATCTCTAGGCTTTCTAATCTGGCCATAATACGATAGGAGGAGAATATTTCTAAGAATTATACTATATTTGCAATCTTGTATGAGTTTTATAAATATTTTCCTAAAATTGTTTCATCGAATTCTAAAATGAACATAATACTTTTTCAGGATTTGTTGAAATTGGATTTATCTGTTATTATTATTATTTTAATTTGTTATTTATCAGATTCGAATGGCTTGATTTTAATTCAACCCGCATGAACCATTTTTCGTATAAAACCGTGTATGAGTAGGGCTAAGGTCATTTAAATATCTGCATATGTACAAAAGAAGAAAGCAAACACATAAGATATATTTACAAAAAGATTTGGTCGCAGTGTTTTTTGTTGTTTGAACTGTATTTTTATGCCTTCTGAAAATAAATTACATACTTTTTTCCGAATTTCAATAGAAAACAAATGAAAAACCAATCCATCGTAGACAGTAGGAAAAAGCATAAAAGCTCTGGGTACATGCTTTGCTTATAATAATCGATTTTCTTTTCATCTCTTAGAATCGATTTTATGGTAAAATCTGAATCATTACTATGCAGAATTTTTATTTTTGAGAAGTAAGTTTCAGAAGCAATATTTTTTTATATATAAGAAAAGAAATGCGTGAGTAGTGTTTTCTTTCTAAAAGAAATGCTATACATTTTTTCGAAATATTTTTTAGATAAAATACAAGGAGATTTATTTTGTCACAAAATAATTGAATAAATGTTAATTTCATCATGATCTACCGAGTAAAAATATTGTTTGTATAACAATTTGTTTTGCAAAAATTCTTATACTGACAATATAGTAGCTTTTTCTTTTTGCAAGATACATTTTTTAAGATAATTTTAGAAAATAAAAATACAAAAAGTTTATTTTATTACACAATAATTGAATAAATGTTCATTTACTATTGATCTGCTGAATTAAAATATTATTTGGACAATAGTTGTTTCACAAAAAAATGCTTTAAATAATTCTCTACAAATAATTTAACTTAACATTTGTGAAATGACAATAACTGCAGATCAACAACAGCAGATTATGTTAAATATCTTAGGAACTTTGCGCCCTTGTGTTAATTATAATTAATCTGTTTCCAAATGGGGTGTGATTCTTGGAGTTCAATCATTCTCTAGACGTTGCACTATACCCAGACAAGACAACTATTTATTTCTGTGTAGAACAAATAAAATTTGCTTGCATTCATTAAATATTGTTTAATTTTGTGTAATCACATCGTCACGATTAATAACAGATGGAAGAAAACGGGAAATATTTAGCAAAGCACTCTGAGTTATTGCGGCAGTATTTAAAATTTTTTTCCCTGCACTGTTGACGGTGGCTTGTTGATGTCTCATTTTAGATTTGAGGTATCAAGGTTTGAGACCTGGTTCCATTAACCCGAGAGAACGCACGCATCCTTAGCGAACGTTAAGACTCGCGGGGATCATAAAATGACACCAAACTGAAATTCAACCCTTCGCCTTTAAAAACATTATATTTTTAGTTGGAAAAATAATGATTTTGACTTTTAGACATTAAGAATATAGTGCTTAATACAAATAAAATCTACTCCATTATTATTCATTAATAAAGCACGGATTTGTAAAGGGTACGTTTTTAGTGCATCTCTTTCACGTAAAGAGTTTGTGCACTCTACCATTAACTGTATCACGTTATCGTCGATGAATAACTCCCAACTTTTCACAGGGCTTGTCATATATTTCTCTGGTCTTTTTGAATTAGTAATTCAGTACCACAGCGACTTTCTCTAATTAAATACCATCACTTTCTTAAAATCCTAAAGAAATCAAAATTTTTATTTGGAATCAAGACATTTTATGTACTCTTAAGATTAAGAAATTTTTATTCTTGGCATAGTATGTCGTTAAAAAAGGAGAGTTATGGTAATTTGCATGATATTTTTAAAAAATTCTTTTCATTGAAAATAATTTCTAAAATAAACATTAAAATTGGCCAAAACTTAACAAATAAGTTATTACAATTTTTTTTAAATTCTTTATTGAAGTAAAATTCTTCAATTAGTATGAATAGTTTCACTATATGACTTCACGTACGCATTTATGCACAGTGGAACATGTTCAAAAACAGAAAATATAAGAGTTGTCACCGTAAAATGTTATGGAAACATTCCTGATAGAGTATCTTTGCAATATATTATTGCATTATGGGTAGTTAAGAATAGTTTCACTATATGATTTCACGGACGCATTTATGCACTGTGGAACCTGTTCCAAGACTGAAAATATAGGAGTTGTCAACGTAAAATATTATGAAAATACAGTATATTTGCAAATAAATTAGTATGGGTTGTCAAATTTGTAACGAAATTGAGATGGTTCGATTTTGCTACACATTTTGAAATATTGGAAAAATTTGCAGTTATGATTGTTGGAACTTTAATTTAAGTTGTGTATGGATTTTTACTTAGGCCTAATCTGTCACTTTTCTTTTATTTGTTATATTAATTTTTAATTAATGATATTTTCTAGGTTTTCCTTATTATAATATTGTCTATTCTTTTATTAATTTTATTAAAGCGTTTTCGTCATTATTTTTGTTTTATTCTTGTCACATTGTATCTTTTCTACCTACCTATGCGATATCACTTCGTATCTTTCATTATTTTGTAATATTGTGAATTTTTTGAATTGTCAAAAAGTGGTCTGGGTCTTAGTTGGGATGTTCGGCGGTGGCTTTGGTGAGTGGAAATGGGTGAGGTAGTTAGTTGTTTACAGTTGTTGGGGCTTCATCTTCTGGTGTGGGGCCATGGCGCCTCGTGCTGATAATTCATAGAACCCGATTACCCAACCGGTAACTGACCGCCATATTCTTAGTTGCGGGTGAGTTAATTAGTAATGGTTGTTGGTGTTCCATTCCATAATTATATTCTGAATTCATATACTGTTGTAGCAAAAAGTCGTTTGCCTTTAAATAAATTGGATTTAACATTTCAATTCTTAGAAAAATACTTCAGGCTTGCAATTTCTTAAGCTTTGGTTTGGTTCATATTTTGCGGTAAGTCACGAAGTTACAAGATATTGATCACATTTTTTGTGCCAGGTAAGGCAATATTTCAATACATTCTCTTACACAAATATGATCAATTCCATAGAAATTGTTTTTAGACACGGTTTTGTGCTTTATTGTTGTTAGAAAAACACTGAAGAATTTTAACATGTCAGGCAACTCTGTGTAATGCAACAATTTATAAAATTTAAAAATAAGAATATTTTAATAAATAAAAAAGGCAACACTTATGCTATAATCCTAACAAAGCTATATGTGCATACTTGTCTGCTTTTTTCAATTAAATTTGAATATCTTATTAATGAATAATTAAAATAATTGATAAAAAATATTTACTCAGAGAATGTTTGGAATGAACAAGAGAATTTTTAGCTAAGAAAAAATGAATAAACATTAAGTCATAAAGATAATTTCAGCTGTTTAAAATTAAATATTTAGATATCTATCCTGCAGTCCACACTCTGATTATATAAATTTATGCAATTTTTACAGAGAAATAAAAATGAAAACCGGGTTAAATACTAATAGGGTTACATGCAAATAAAAACAACTATTTATGGCATGAAACTGTTTCGTAAGAACATCCTACTTCACCTACGACAAAACATGAGATTAACTCTCTTCAACTGAACCAATTGGATATCCGCCAAATATTCTGTATGCCAAGGTAATTATCCACTGAAGGTACTGAAAAAAGAGCTTTTATTTACTTTTACCATTAGCTGTAAATCCCTCCACTTATCTTTGTGTTCATTTGCCATGAAAACAATATTTCTCTCAAGAAAGCATTCATCCAGAACTGTTTTTAATCTGACTGTTTCACGCCTTCGCACTTGCATACGTTAAGTCCTTTTGAGCGGAAGGAAACTAGGCAAAACAAAACCTTCTTTCTTTACTCAGTTTCCTTTTTTTATTGCTCCAACAAAATTACTTTTTGTTACAGTCACGGAAGCATCAATCCGACTTCCAGTCCAAAGGTGACGGTGGCTTATTTATTTAGTTTCTTTTTCCACCCTTTCCTCTTGATGAACTCCTCGAAGCATTCTGGCAAAAAAGTTGACAATATGGAGAGAGGAAGTAGAGGATCTGGAAAACATTCATCGATTTAAGCTTTTAATCTCTTTTTATTTTTCTTCCAATATTTTTTATTAAGGTGCTGCTTCGCTAAAGAAAACACTGGACTTAGCATTAGTGGGAAAGAAATAAATGAAACCTGCTGGGAATTGGAGATCCATATATTGTTTTTTATGGCCCAGTGCTTTAAAGGAAATCTTCTATTGTTTTCCATCTGTGTCAAAAGCACCACGCAAGACGATTTTGATATGCCTTCACCCACCCACTTTAATGCTGCTGAGTTTCCACTTTTGTGCGAACACAAACTCGTATTGACAGTTTCCTGGAGGTTGGGAAAGCGATAAACTCTCTGACGAGTGAAAACATCTCGCTTTCCTCGCACTTTCTTCAGTAGTGTGTTTTATGTCAGTTGTTGATTCGAATGCAGGTTGTGTTTGACACGTTTGAAAGCTTAAACATTACGCAATAGCAGTTACTGAAAGGAGTAATGTGCTAATAATTCCGTCTTTTTGAGTTCGAAAAATGAAACTGGCTGTTTAACATTATCTTACAGGCAGTTGAAATAATTTTGCGTCCTATTATTGAATAACGTCCCAAGAAAAAAAAATGCTTAGACTAAGGCTGTTTTCTTGACACAGAATAATATAGTTTTTGTTCAAAAAAGTTTGGTAGAGAAGTATTTTTCCTTGCAAAAGCTGTCTTTAATTAAATTTATATTATTTTACAAGTAATTTTGATTTATTATCTTAAAAATTACCTAAAATAATTAATATCGAAGACAGCTTATTCTCTTCCTACTTATTGTTCTGACTTAACAATTCAGCAAACATAATAAGGAGTCATAGACTTATTGTCATAAAGTGACCCTCGTAAAAATACTACTATTTGCATAAATGCCATGAAAACTGATCTTTTGAATGAAAGCCTAAATTTTTACATCAGACTACATTTAAATATTATAGGAAGAATCTTAATTTAGACAAGTAAATGTTTCGAGAATATCGTAGTGTGTTATTACATATCTGCTATTTTACTCAGAGATTTTTCAGTTTTTGTTATTGCACACATTGTGATACAGTTCTCTTATTCTTCTCAATAATATGCCTCATTCATGGATTGTTCAATTCTTGTTTATGTATGTTATTTCCAAAATTGGAATTATTCTCAATTTATATTCTTTTGTGCTTGACTCATGGACTGCTCAGTTTTTGTTTATGCATATTATTTCACACATTGGAGTCTTTACACTTAATTGATATCCTTTTGTGATTTATTTTGTGTTTTGGTATATTGTGTCTTTTTTTGTAAAGAAAATTTCTTTCTCTGTAAAAGATAATATTCATACCTAGTGGAAAATGATTATTGATAATTTAACTGTATACCCCAAAAAAGCTTAAAATTGTAAGCATTTAAATAAAATATACGAGAAACAATATTCAGAACTGAATATCATCCAATAAATGAATAAAAAGAAATCTTTAAATATTTTAAATTTCAGCTGAAATCCACCTGATAAAGCAGAACCATGACTCCACGCGTTTTTTCTTTATTTACATTTATAACTAAGAAGCTAAAAATTATTAATTTGAGAAGCAATAAATATTTTGCAGATAATAATTAATTTGAGAATATATTATTAATTTGAGAAGCAATAAATATTTTGTCTAAAAAAATTCCTAATTTGTTAGAAGGATTTTTTTTCGAAAATCCATAGCTAGATGAACCTATAAAATTTCGTTATTCCACAGATTTTGTGAATTCATAGTGTGCAGCGCATTCCATAAAATGTGTAGAAATCATGTTATTAAATTTATGATTCGATTAAGAAAAAGTACAGTTACATAAGACAACATTTATTCTAAAATTTCTAAAAAGATGGTTGAGTGAATCCATTATCTATTTAAAAATTATAACATTAATTATATTGAATATTATTGAATTTATGAATAGATTGACCCAGAGAAGCGAGTTTATTGATTAGCTAGTTGACGATTTCTAAATGCGTAATTTTGTTCGAAAATTTCCTGGAAAATTTAACTACAAAATGTAACTTCAATGGAATTCATATAATTTAATCCGTTAAATATGAGGAGTTAAAATTCTTTAATTTACGGTTTGATTGATTCTCATAAAATTTACATAAAGGAGGAAACTCTGTTGCAAGATACAGCTACAAAATTTAGATACCTAGTTAAACATGTGGAATTCATAGCATTCATTACATTAAGTATGAGGTGCTCATATTGCTGGATTTATGATTCCTTTGACTCAGAGGAAATGTAGAGAGAGGAGAGTTTACGAGCCAAGAATTTTTTTGAAACTATTCGAAAAATATGTGTTTACAAAATTTCATTATTCTTTGAAATATAGGCGTTGCAATTAGAAGTAATATAAATATACGATTTTTGCATCATTAAAATTGAACAGATTTGACAATAAAAGTTCGGAAATGCATTACATTATAGATTCAGAAATTTTCTACAATTCTGCGTTGTCTTTATATTTATTCTTCCAATAAAATCTTAATTTCTAATATATCGGAAAACAGTTCTCCATTTGAGATTACCAAGCAAGATGTTTAAGCATGAATAATCCATTTCATTTTCGCTTTTATTTACAAAAAACATAATTCAAAAATTTGTATTCTCATAGATATTTCACTCGCATAACTATAGAATGAACTTTAGCTGTGAAATGAGTAACTTTAAGTGTGAATGAAATACGCGAAGTACTTAAAATTCTAATCAAATATTTCAAATATCTTTAGTTGATTGTGTTGGAATATGAAATGCACTCATTTCAGAAATTAATAACTGTAAGGGTTTAAATTTTAAGCATATTTAGCACATGGGCGCAACTTAACAGATGAAACAGTTCATAAATTATTAAATGAATAATTTCCCAAACACAGACACCATTTTGACGTTTTGACAACAAGATATGAATTATGGATCTTCTGAATAAATAGATCAAACGTCGGAACCAATGGAATCTACCGCTTAGCGAAAATGTCGTGCGCATCACTCTAAAATTTGGAAACAGTTTATTAAGGATCGCTGCATACAAACAGTGTTTACGTGAGATTAATGCTATTTTAATGCAATCATTTAATATTGATGAAAGTAGATCTTTGATTGCGAATTTCATGATTCATAAACATTTATTAGAAAATTAGGAGGGTGAATAAATTACTATCTCTAAGTGGTAAATAGCGCTGTGTACAGATAAACGTTCTTGCCATTCATTTCTAGTAAGTGCTGAATGTTACTTTAAATACTGTTTTGTACAAATGTAGAATTGTATACCAGATATAAATGAACTCTGTTTCCTTATCAGTAATAGTAATGCGTGTCTATCTATAACAAAATAAGATAGGCGTGCTATTTAGTACGAATGATTCGAAAACCACGAATGCAATTTATTGGCTGTTTCTAACTTGTATGTGGTTCATTCAGTCATAGTATGCTCCTATGCTGTAACTATTTAAAGTATAGTACATTTGGTTAAACACAGACCTAAAAATATAAAATACTACATATTTCTATAATAAATGTTATACAGAACATCTATCACTGAGTAATTGGGGTAAAATGTACTTTGAAATTCGCCCTTGGTATACATTTCTAGTAAATGTTGAGTGTTACTTTGAATATTGTTCCGCACTACTGTAGAACTGTATACCATGTATAAATTAACTCTCTTTGTTTATCCATAACGCTGCTTGTTCTGTAACAAAATCAAATGGGCATTCGATTGAGTAAGATTGACTTGAAAACCAGGACAGCAAATTATTTGTTATTACTAAATCATATACGATTCATTCAGTAATTGTATACTCATGTGCTTCAACTATTTAAAGTATAGTGCATTTGGCTTAAAATAGACCAAAGAAACTAAGTTACTACACATTTCTATGATGAATATTATAAGGACCATGCACCAATGTGTAACTGAAGTAAAATGTATGATGAAATGCGTTCGTGTAATACATTTCTAGTAAATGATGCTGTGAATTGTGCTGTAAACAGCAGTAGCATTGCAAACTCTCTATATATTAATCCTATTTTTAAATCAATAATGATTGGTTCTACAACAAAATATGACTGGCATATGATTGAGTATGAATGATTTGAAAACCAGGACAGAAAATTATTGGCCATTTCTAAATTGTATATGATTCATTCAGTAATTGTATACTCCTGTGCTTCAACTATTTAAAGTATAGTGCATTTGGCTTAAAATAGACAAAAGAAACTCAAGTTACTACACATTTCTATGATAAATATTATGAGGACCATCCACCAATGTGTAACTGAAGTAAAATGTATGATGAAATGCGTTCGTGTAATACATTTCTAGTAAATGTTGCTGTGAATTGTGCTGTAAACAGCAGTAGCATTGAAAACTATCTATATATTGATCCTATTCGTATATCAATAATGATTCGATATACAACAAAATATGGCAGGCATATGATTGAGTATGAATGATTTGATAACCACGATTGCAAATTATTACTTATTTCTAAGTTATATATGATTCTTTCAGTCATTATATTCTCATACGCTTTGACAGTTGCCAGTTTTATTTGCCTAAACACAGACGTTGAAAACGTAAGGTGCTACACATTTATACGATCAATATTATTTTCTATTTATAAATATAATGCAGAACAAATACCACTGAGTATTTAAAGTAAAATGTATATTTAAATGTGTTCTTGGTATGCATTTCTAGTAAATTTAGAATGTTGCTTTGAACACTGCTATATACGACAATGGAATTATATACGATCTATATATGTATGAACCTTATTAGTATATCAAATAATGATTCCCCTTTTACAACAAAATGAATGAGCATGTGGTTCTAAATGAATGATTTGAAAGCCAGGACGGCAAATTATTAGCTATCTTTAAGCTGTATATGATTTATTGAGTCGCTGTTAACTGTTTAAAATATAGTACATTTAGCTAAAACAGACCTTACAAACGCAAGGCACTATGCATTTCTGAGATAAATGTTATATAGAGCATGTAAAACTGAGCAGTTCAAGTAAAATGTATGTTGAAATGCGTTATTCGTATGCATTTCTAGTCCTCATGTCCGCGATAGTTCTTCTGTAACCTTTAAGGGTATATTTGCAGGTATACATTTGAGTTGGTATATATTTCTAGTAAAGGTAGAGTATTGCTTTGAATACTTCTATATGAGGAAGTAGAATTGTATATCCATGTATTAACAATGTTTATATATCAATAATCATTCCTGTTCTTCAAGCAAATGATATGGGCATGCAATTGGAATATGATTGATTTGTAAAGGGTGACAATTTATTAGCTATTTCTAAATAGTATATCCTATTTTATGGTAAAAATTATGCAGAAAGTATATCGCCGAGTAATTGGAAATGGTACAAAATAATAAGCCAGCAGACTTGAAAAGATATTATAATAGTGTGAATGCGCCCACGTCAAAAAAGAACAAAGAAAAAAACATGTGTATTATAGCGCCATCTGGCGATGTGAAGAGAAACCACTCATTCCCATATGAACATGCACTGATGTAATCCCAAAACCATTAGATGTAATTACCAAACGATTAATTCATTAAAAGTTCTTCCCATTCTAAGCTTTATGTCATTTTTAAACTTATAACTGAAAATTAAGTCATTCCAAACGATTTGTATCGAGTTATAAACTCGATACAAAAATGGCGGGCAATGCAATAACATCTCAAATGTTATATGGACATGTAGTTGAATAAAAATACGGCAACGAATCACCAATTTAGAAGGAGACATTTAATTAGATACCACAATGATCTACATTGTTAAGGGTTAATGTAACTATCTATTGTTTAACTCTTTTAATTGTTTAGTGCTTTTGGCATGTAATTTTGAATTCTAAATATAATAAACACGACTGCTAAAGAAAATATCGTATAGCTTGATATCATTTAAAAATTCTAGTACTCTAAAATTCACAATTAAGTTCTTTCTAGGAATTAGAAAGGCTTTGATGCTATATTTATCTCCCACATAAACGTGCAAATGAATTAGGAACATAATCTCACAATTCGCAATATCCGTTTCTAACTCCTTTCAGTGAAAATGGACGACTAATGCATTTCCTAATCTCCAAAAACTAAGCTTTCAACTTAAGCTGCGACTAAACGGTCGTTTAACGTGCTGACTGCAACAAATGGGGAATATCTCTGTGCGTGGTATCATCTGGCTGCATGGTATCGTCTATCTAAAACCCTAATGACCAATTAAGCTTTCTTAAGCGCATTTTAAATTCCACTTGTAGCAAATACTAGCGTTGTAGAATTTCGCAGAAACTGCCGTTAGTAGGGATTAAATGTTTCGTGTATGCATAAAGTTGTGCTTAAGTAAAAATTTATATAAGAGGCAACAAATGTTATTGAAATTTTAGAGATAACTCGAGAAGTGCATAGCAAAACGCATGAAGGTATTGAAAGTTGTTTTAAAGGATGAGGCAATTTTACTCAAAGTAAGTAATTTTTAAACGCACATTTCCGTAATTTGAAAGCATTAGTGTTTAA
>BGPR01016533.1:320-33897 GCA_013235015.1 Araneus ventricosus | reverse complement strand
AACCTCCACCGAGTCCGCCAGCCTCAACCACTCAACCGATTTCAAAAATTCCTTTTTTATTTGAAAGGTTATGACGCCTAAATATGTCAACTTGGATCGACTGCCCCCACCATCAACCCCCATTTTCGAACGAAATCGAAAAAACGCTTCTCCTTTGTACATTGTCCATGTGGAAAAACATTGTAGAAATCCCCCAGTCCCAACCACCTGACGGATTTCAACATTTGTTTTTAATTGAAAGGTTATGCTGTCTAGATATGTCATCAGGGGTCGACTCCTCCCCACCTCCATTTTCGAACGAAATCGGAAAAACATTTCTCCACCATACATTCTTTACATGTTTTTTTTATTTCGTTCGAAAATGGGGGTTGGTAGAGGGCAGGCGACCCTTAATGGCATATCTAGACTTCATAACATTTCAATTAAAAAACAAGTTGTCGAAATCCGTCGGGAGGTTGGGCCTGGGTGATTTTTACAGGGATTAATAATTTGGTAGTAACCTTCACAGTTTCCGCCAGCCTCAACCACTCAACCGATTTCGACATTTTTTTTTCATTTGAAAGATCGACTTCTAAATATGTCGTCAAGGGTCGCGTATACTCCAACACCCTCCATTTTCGAACGAAATCTCCCAATGGGGAAAACATTCAGATAATTCGCAAGCCACAACTACGAGACAGATTTCGACAATTTTTATTTCATTTTCAAGATTCTTACGTCTAGATAATATTGTCAAGGGCCGTCTGCCCCTTGACACCCTAATTTTTGAGAGATATTGTAAAATAAACGGAATATATTACCGGAAATAAAGAAGAGTTATTTGCAAAATAGTACGGAGTTCATGAGCCTCAAAAAACTGGACTTATTTCGCCAGTATATTACGACACTCCTTTAAAATACCCTCCCATTCAGAATGCTTTGTTTTATTTTCGCAAGTTTAAAATAATATTTTTCATTTGTATACAATTTTATTGCATCTCATTGAATTTAATTTAGTTTTAATAGGAAACGATTTTGTTAAGACATCTCTATAATTTAATTTTACTAGCAGACGATTTCGTTAAGACATATCTGTAAATATTACTATTTTTTTCGGTTAAAATTTAATTTAATAAATAAATTGCAAACGATTTCGCTTCTTTTCTAAATTTATTTTTATTAGATTGACAACAGGAAAATTTGTTATCTCGACCATTCGCAAATCGCTTATCTCGACCAATTATTATCTAATAACTTAAAGATGGGATTCAAATTATTATATTCCTTGATACCCTGCTCTCAACATCTCCCAAAATCGCAAAGATTTTTGCCGACGAAAGTCTTAATTTCTCGCCGACTTGGAGGGGGCAAGCGGTCACCGACGGGGGCAATTGCCCCCTTGCTCCCCCGCTGGCGTTGCCCCTGTCGAAATTACCCTTAATAAGCATTAAAAAGTTCAACGATCTTGACCATAAAATTAACGGTTATGATTAAGCAAATATGAATTATTCCCTCGCATCAGGAGTGAAAATAATTCATGTTTACTCAATAGGGGCGGACTATTTTTCTTATACGTTATAACTAAACATATTAATAAAGGGAATTATAAATGTGGAAGAGTAAAAAATAATAGCAGACAACGACAAGAAGTAAGAATCTGGTGAATGACTTCATCAGAGGCCAGACATCCATGCAGATTCAAAAATGGAATAGGTTTTCTGTAGAGGGAAAAGACTTTAAGGTCTGATATTTAATATCCTCTTTTGGCCTGAACCTGTTCCGGGATTTATTGGAAAGAAGAACATTTATCCACAAAGAAGAAATTAAAGACAGTCTTTTGAACAAAGTATGAAAAGAAGGGCTTAAAATCTTACCTCTTATAACATTTGTGGAAAAAGAAGGACGCATTACCAAGCGTGTGTTATAATGTAAAAAAGGCAAATAGATACGTGCACCTCTCTTCTTATACGTTAACCGTTTATTCTTCTATTATTGTCTTGTCAGTTTAGAAACAAGCAGGGCTCCAAAATTTGTATGGATCTAAGTTGTAGGATATTTTGTGCTGATTATTTTGGTATATAATGATAACATACTAAAAATGAATAGTTTATGAGTTATAAGCAATAACGGGGGTAAAAAAACGATTTTTTACATGTTTTTTGGCTATAACTAAAATTCCAACAAAAGTTTTGGCGGCAAACCTCAGATTCGTAACCAGCACCCCAAGAAACATAAAGCAGCAAAAAATTAAAACTCCTCAAGAATTTGATTTTAAAAAACTACTTAATGACTGGACTACTGAGAAAAAGCGAAAAAAAAGTCAAATGAAGAAATCGCTCCAAACGCGAGCTGGGGAAAACGCAGTTCAAATGCATGTAATTTCAAGGGGAGAAAGGGTTGCTTTTTTTCTCCGGACTGAACGCATCACGTTGCTCAATCGCATTGATCCTTAGGAGAGACAAAACTATCTGCAGCTCTGGTCTGTCTTTCTCTTAATTCTTGATTAATTTTCAGACTTCCTTTTATGTTTTTTATCACTTTTTTGCCATTTTCGTTGATTATTGAACTCTCAGAGTACAAAAGTAAGCCAATTAGAATGAAAACGAAAATACAAGCTTTTAAAATAATTTCAGAGGTGACGGCAGCTCTGCAGCCCTAATGGATGAGCCGCTACTGAATAATATTGCAACTGATACGATCAATATTCGTATAAGAGGGCTGATCCATTGGCTATATGAATTTTCCGATATCTTTATTATCTCTCTGAGCCAGGCTGGAGAGAGAATTTGGTTGCCTCAGAGTCCGGGGCAATTTTTCGTTCATAGAAACAGAATGGAATCGTCCTTTAATTCAGCGCAATGCTAGAAAGGGGACGCTTGTTCGCGGTCATTTGTCAAAAATGAAACTGCAGCCATTGATGGTCATTTGTGGTTAGAACTATCGGTACTGGGCAAAGTCTTGAGAGTGAAATGCCTTTCGGGCCACTGATAAGAATCTCTAAATGCTTTCAAAGGAGGTTCTGAATTATTTTTTAGACAGTCATAAATATCTCCGTAGGTTTTCGCACGGTCTGTGCTGTAAAATTCGGCTTATTTTTAAAAAAAAGAGAATGCGAATCCATAAACTTTGACCAGTTGTCATTCATTTGTGCAAATGACAGATAATTCTGGTAAGTAGATCTTATCAGTAGAGACACACTTATAGAGCGGAGAAATATACTAAAAACTATGAAAAAAGCAACAAATCCATCAGGGGAGAAGGTGGTTGCTTTTATCACTCGGAAAAAATTTCTTTCAACTTCAGACATTTTACAAAGAAAAGGAATCGTTTATCTCGGGAGCTCCTATGAGAATTGTGAACACATGAGCAATGCTCTCTGAAACAGCCTTTGTTTTGTAGATTTCATACAGTCCGCTAATTTGAGTGGCGCTGCAGTCACTCTAAGTTGATTTTTTTCTTATACTCGAAAAGCTCTGTATGTTTTGAGAGAGTAGTTCGTATTCATGCTGTCGTAGGTCATTTCTGAGATGACAATTCAGTTCAATTAAATTAAAGGTATGATTCTATTCCTAATTGTTCATTCTATGTAGATTAATTCGCTGATTAGATCGAACTAGCCCTTTTCATTACACGTTTTTTGGTCACGTTGAGCCGGAGTGCTTGTGATATATTCTATTTTGTATTTATCGTGAAACATTCAAAAATTGCCTAAAACTAACTAAATTTATTCTGTAGTTATTATTTACTA
Source organism: Araneus ventricosus (assembly GCA_013235015.1). Classification (NCBI taxonomy): domain Eukaryota; kingdom Metazoa; phylum Arthropoda; class Arachnida; order Araneae; family Araneidae; genus Araneus; species Araneus ventricosus. Next base: position 30,170 of record BGPR01016533.1, on the reverse strand, counting down.
AAATAATTAAATGTTTCTGCCATTCTTGTATTTGTGCTCTTATCAAAGTTAAACTGTTAAAAGTTCTGGTTTCGTTTCATTTTCAATTGGTTCCTTTGTGTATGACGTATAATTGATTCATAGACAATTCTTTCAAGTTAGCATGTTTAGTTTCTAGTTGTTGGTTCCTTTCTGCACGCCGTATATATGCGGTTAACGTATTTCATTTTTGTTTTTTTTCTAAGTGGCGCTGTTTAAAAGCGTAATTTTTCTGATTTAGTTTATTTTCGTCGTAAATAATGGATATTAAGGCGTTGTTGAAGCAAAAAAAGAGTGTTAAATCCTCTATTACAAAACTGCTAAAGAAAACAGAGGATGAAATTCGGGAATTAAATAATGTGAGTTTGCTGGTTAGGAAAAATCGGTTCTTAGAATTGAGAACTGAGATAAAGGATATTTTTAATTCCATTATACGTAGTTGCGAGGATAGAGACGAGGAAACTTACTGTACGGAAAAGGACGACATTTTAGATGAGTTAGAGGCAGTACTTGTTTCTATAGACACTCAGCTTGCGCCTCCTGTAGTGAATTCGGATTTTGAGGCTAGAAAGCAAAATTCAGACCAAGTTTCGGTCTCATCTCAGTCAGCTGAAGTGAAACTTCCTACGTTATCCCTTCCGATATTTTCTGGTGCAACTGAGGAGTGGCTTGCTTTTTCTGATCTTTTTGAAGCTGTAGTTTCCAACAATCAAAATTTAACGGGAGCACAAAAATTACAATATTTAAAGGGGAGTTTAAAATCAGATGCGTTAAAAATTGTAAACTCTTTATCCATTACGAATGATAATTTCGAAATCGCTTGGAAATTGCTAAAGGATAGATATTTTAATAAAAGAGAAATAGTGTCCTCCTTAATGAAAAAGTTTATCAATATAACACCCTTGAGTGGAGAATCATCCACACAAATTTTAAATTTGATAGATTCTACTAAGGAATTCGTAAGAACGTTGGAGTCCTTGGAATACAAAATTGATCTAACTACAGATACCCTTTTAATGCATATTATATTGTTTAAGCTTGATACAAATTCAAGAATTTGGTTTGAGAGAACCTTTTCCACTGATGTCATTCCAAAGTTGGATGAACTGTTACAATTCCTTGCAACACAAGCGAGATCCATCACGAGTTCAACTTCTAAAAGAAACGTTCAAAAAAAGGTGACTTTGGTCGCTTCCAAAGCCCAGTCACAATGTCCTCTGTGTAATAAAGATCATAGTCTAAGTAAGTGTGAAAGCTTTTTAAAATTGTCAGTTCAAAAACGTTCGGAATTTGTTAAAACTAACAACGTTTGTTTCAATTGTTTAACACAATTCCACGGCATTAAAGCGTGTAAAAGTAAATTTAGATGTCGTACGTGCAAAAAACCTCATCACACTTTACTTCATTTCGAATCTGTTAGTGGAAGGGGTCGACAAACGTCTGGAGAGTTATCAAACTCGATTAAACTTTCAATTAATGCTCCAGTGTTTAAACCTGCTTCTGTTTCTAATGAGAGTAGTTCAAAGGAAATTCCAGATAATTCACAAACAGTAGATATTACATCTTGCATTTCAAACGTTAGCCCTAATGTCGAAATTCTGCTCTGCACTGCAGTTATTCGCGTAAAGGATCTATGGGGTAATTATCAGGCATGCAGATGTTTACTAGATAGTGGTAGTCAGGCTTCACTCATTACAAGTGAGTGTCTGGAAAAATTAGATCTAAGAAAGCAAAAAGCTAATATTCGAATTTCTTGTTTAGGCTCTGCGGATACTCGAACAAATGGAATTGCTCAAATTCAATTCATTCCACATTTTCCATCTCAGAGCTCCTTTAAAACTGAAGTGTATGTAGTGAACAAAATAGTGGGCATGCTCCCACACCAAAATTTAGATTTGTCATATTCTGATCTCTTTAATGATCTTACTTTAGCTGACCCCATGTTTCATAAAAGTAGTCAGGTAGATATTCTTCTAGGGATCGATCTCACATTACCATTGTTGAAGGGTCAAACATTGTCGATGGGCGAGGATAAGCCTTTTGCCGTTCGTTCTGAACTTGGTTGGGTGATAGGTGGTAAAGCTTCTTCTTTTAGTCCAACTCTTCATGTAAATAACATTCATTTAGTGTCAGATGATCTAATTCATAAATTTTGGGAGTTGGATTCTGTGCCACAAACACACCCTCTCACTTCTTTAGAGAGATCTTGCGAGGAATATTTTAAAGAGACACATTCAAGAGATAAGGATGGCAGATACATAGTTAGGTTACCGTTTAATTCATGTCCTACGCAGTTAGGTCAGTCTAAGCAAACAGCCATTCGTATATTATTTAGTATTGAACGTCATCTCAGTTGTGACCCAGAAAAATACAATCGATACCGTCAATTTATGAATGAATACTTAAAGCTAAATCATATGATAGTAGTTCCAGAGAGTGAATTGGATAAACCCAATTCTTACTATCTCCCTCACCATGCTGTACTAAGAGACTCTAGCAGTACTACAAAACTAAGAGTAGTGTTCGATGGATCATGCAAGACATCATCAGGACATTCACTTAACGACTGTCTTATGGTTGGCCCTCGTGTGCAACCAGAACTCTTTCCGATACTAATTCAATTTAGAGTGTTTCAAGTCGCTGTGTGTGCTGATGTGGAGAAAATGTTCAGACAGATAAAAGTCCACGAAGATGATGTTGATTGGCAGAGAATTCTTTGGAGAAATTCACCTTAGGATGCTATTAGGGAATATCGCCTAGTCACGGTGACATACGGGACTGCCTGTGCACCCTTCCTTTCAACGAGAACCTTGAGGCAACTCGCACTTGACGAAGTGAAGGATTATCCATTAGCATCCAAGGCGACACTTTGCAATTTCTATGTTGATGATCTTTTGGGAGGAGCTGGTTCTAGAGAGGAAGCTATACAACCTGTAACTGAAATGCAAGCAATGATGAAGAAAGGCGGTTTCCATCTTCGGAAGTGGATATCAAACGAACCTAGTATTTTTCGTGAAGTTTTCATCGACTCCCAAGAGAAGGAGTTTGTTCACCTGGATGACGGGGATTGCAAGGTTCTGGGACTAGGTTGGTCACCTAGTCTGGATGTTTCTAGGTTTACTGTGGTTCCGGAAAAGTTGGAGGCAACTTACACCAAGCGAGAGTGCTCTCCCAGATGGCTCGGGTTTTCGATCCTCTTGGACTCTTGTCACCTTGTGTCATATTCATGAAGATATTACTCCAACAGTTGTGGAAAGGGAAATTCTCTTGGGATCAACCTCTTCCTGATGAATTAAGTAGTATTTGGAGAACCTTCCAAGAGGAACTTCATCTCTTAAAACGTGTGACTTTTCCTCGATACGTACTTAAACCTAACGCCGTAGTGGAGGTACATGGATTTTGCGACGCTTCGGAGAAGGCATACTGCGCAGCAATATATATCCGATGTATTTCTATTGACTCAATACGAGTAAGTTTACTGACATCTAAAACTAGAACCACTTAAAGTACAATCCCTTCCGAGACTAGAGCTTTGTTCTGCCTTACTTCTTGCAAATTTGTTACAAGCTACCTTGCCTGCGCTAACAGTGCGAATTTCTGAGACATTTGCGTGGTCTGATTCCAAGATCACACTGGCATGGTTGAAGTCCAAACCGAGAAGATGGCAACCGTTCGTAGCTAATCGAGTTGCACAAATTCAAGAGCTGACTCATAACGTACACTGGAACTTTGTGAGCGGTCTGGAGAACCCTGCTGATTGCGGTACGAGAGGAATACTTCCAACTAAACTAGAACAGTGCGACTTGTGGTTCAATGGATCTGATTCGTTAAAGAGTTCTACTTTTCCGAATGAAGAGTTTGAAGAAAATCCACAATTACAAGAAGACATGTCTGCCGAAGCTAAAAGAACATCCAAGGTGATTATGCTGAACGTGGTTGATGAGAATTTTAAGGTTGAAGTTTTTCAAAAATTTTCGTCTTGGAATAAGCTGAAAAGAATAGTTGCCTATTGTTTGAGATTTGTGAAGAACTGTTCTCTTGCTACATGTCAAAGAAAAAGGTCCTTCTTAACAACAGCAGAATTAAACGAAGCCGAGAAATGCATTGTTAAATTCATCCAGCGTGATCATTTTTCGATGGAAGTTTCCTATCTTTCGGCAAGGAAGCAACTTCCTTCGAACAACAAGATTATTCCCTTGACTCCGTTCTACGATGATTCCGGAATAATTCGTGTCGGTGGTAGATTGAAAAATTCAATGCTTACAGAATCACAGAAACATCCGATTTTGCTTCCTAAAACCGATCATGTTGTGAACTTAATCATCACCGATTATCACCTGAAACTTCTTCATGCCGGTCCGCAACTTATCCAGGCAGCTCTCAGAGAGAAATTTTGGATTCTTTCAGCCCGAGATGCAGTTAGAAGAGTAGTTAGAAAGTGTATTCCATGTTTCAGAAATCGCCCAAAGCTCGCCGAACAAATCATGGGAGAGCTTCCAAAGTCTAGAGTTTGTCCCTCTTCTGTATTCCATCGAACGGGTCTTGACTTCGCCGGCCCATTCTTGATACGGAGCTCCAAGGGAAGAGGAAGTCGCAATACTAAGTGCTACATCTGCGTCTTCGTCTGCTTCGCAACGAAGGCGGTTCATCTTGAAGTCGTTAGCGATTTAACATCAAGAGCATTTATTGCTTGCTTAAAAAGATTCGTGGCTCGAAGAGGTAGACCATCAGAAATCTTCTGTGATCGCGGAACCAATTTTTATGGAGCTAGTAGAGATCTTAGAAAGGAGTTCAGCCAATTGATGAAGGACAAATCGATATACCAGTTCCTTACAACAGAAAACATAAATTGGCGGTTTAATTCTCCAGCGTCACCTCACTTCGGAGGTCTATGGGAATCCGTGGTAAAGTCCTTTAAGTTCCACCTGAAAGGAGTCATAGGTACCGCGAGTGTTACTTTCGAAGAACTTGCTACCATCACTTCTCAAATTGAAGCGTGTTTGAACTCAAGACCGCTCAGTGGAATTTCCAATGATCCTAACGATTTGAGTGCGCTTACCCCAGGTCATTTTTTAATAGGGAAGCCACTCACTGCTATTCCCCAGGTACCAATTCCAGACGACCTCCATCTCTGTGATCGTTGGCGGATGATCCAGCGTATGATTCAACATTTTTGGAATCGTTGGTCAAATGAATATTTGACAAAGTTACAATCCCGCCCGAAATGGCGTACCTTACAACCAGATATTAAAGTTGGTGATCTGGTTCTAATAAAACACGAGAACTTGGCTCCACTTCAGTGGAGGTTAGGCCGGATTGTAAAGACGTTCCCAGGAGGTGACAATAGGGTGCGTGTTGTTGAACTTAAGACTGAATCGGGAAAACTGTTGCGACCAATATCAAAACTTTGCAAATTACCAATTACTTGAACTTTCTTTACATATATTATGTTAAATATTACTCTAGTGTTGTGTTCAATTTCTTATTCTTTCTTTCAGTATTGTAGAAGTTATCATCTTTCCATCTGTAATAGTTATTCCCTACTTATATGTTGTTTTTTGAAACCCCCCTTCGAGGTTTCAAGGGGGGCGGAATGTTTTGTAGATTTCATACAGTCCGCTAATTTGAGTGGCGCTGCAGTCACTCTAAGTTGATTTTTTTCTTATACTCGAAAAGCTCTGTATGTTTTGAGAGAGTAGTTCGTATTCATGCTGTCGTAGGTCATTCCTGAGATGACAATTCAGTTCAATTAAATTAAAGGTATGATTCTATTCCTAATTGTTCATTCTATGTAGATTAATTCGCTGATTAGATCGAACTAGCCCTTTTCATTACACAGCCTTCCTTTATCATCCTGGCAGTCAATCTTTTTCGGCAGACAATCCGTAATCATCAATATCTCAAAGATACATCATCTTATTTTTTCACAACACTAAATGAGTGTTCACCAAGAATATGAGAGAATTACCCACAAGACAAGTTCTTATAGATCTCAATGTGAGAAAAAATGAGGTGTTTATGTTGAAAAAGTAAAGGAAAGAAGGAATTATAAACAAAAAGAGTCGTAACCTTTCTTTTTCGAATATCGGTAGGCTATTCAGGTTTATTCAAGTATGCAATGTGCGCACACCCCTAACACCTTACTTAAAGTTGTATTGTTATTGAAATAAATTAATTTTATTTTTTCAAATATTTGAAGAAAAGAAACGCACTTAAAGCACATTAAAGAATCAAGTAATTCGATTAATTAGAAAAATATATTTTGAAAAATAATATCTTTAAATTACAAGCTTATTTTTAAAAATATTAAGAAAAGAAGGCAGCATTTTTAGTTCTTATTTGTCTTGTAAAACGATTAAGCCATGTATTATACTAACTTTGTGACAAATTAACCTTGTTTGTGTATATGTGAGGCACAGTTAAATGTGGTGTTTGTGACTAGAAAAACTGTAAACTGTTGTTGAAAAGGTTTAAAATTTCATTATTAATTTATTTATTGTTTTTATAACGAAATATATTGATAGTTTAATATTTAAAATAAATGTTCAATTTTAAACTGCCGTGCGATAGTATGGGAAAAAAGGTTACAACTGTAATCTCTCCCCCATGCGTGAGCGCTTTCATTTCTGAGAAACTAATGAAGTAATGGAAACACAAAGAGAATTTCCGTGCAATTATGGAGTCTTACAAAAAAATATATTTTCTGTTTTGCAGTTAAAACAAAATCAAAAAACGCGTTCCTGGTGAGAAAAATTATTACTATGTTTAGCTCAAATGTTCTTCATTTTATTCATATAGAGCGAAAAAAATCCTGCTGAGACTAAGACATAGGCACTCTTGTGCATATCTGACAGAATGCGAAATTATCAGCTGACAAGCTAAATTTAATATCTTCTAATGAATTTCATAATTAGTATATACTAAATTCAATATAGCACTTTCAGCAAAAAATTAGAACTCGCATAACATCAGGTATCTTTTTTAAAATCAGATGTATCTCAAGCGGTTTCTAATTTTACAATCATTGAAACAATAATTGTTTTTTAAAAATTAAATTTAAATATATCTCAAATTTAACTTTACTTCAATATCTTATTCAGAAGTTTTGTTTGCAGTTTTTAACTTATGTTTTTCAGCAATTGATTTTAACAGTAATTAATGGTAACCGTATTTCTCTAAAATGTACAAATCATGAAAAGTTGAGAAAAACAGTAATGGACAATTTTCTTGAATTAAATTATTTTCTATGGTAAAACTTGCTTGTAGCAATACAAACAAAAACAATAAATGAGTAAGTAATTAAATTTACTTTTTAAAAAAAAAGTTGGCCTAAAAGATTTCTGTGCGAAAAAGTTCTATTCAATAAAAGAATTTAAAAAGGGGTGAAAGAGTTTTCTTAAATTTTTTACTAAAATAAACATTTTTAATATCTTTTACATAAAACAAGTTAACAATTTCATTATATAAATCATAATTAAGTATATAAAAAAATATAAATTTTATTTATTTTTCTCTTCTTCTGATAAATATAATTTCATTTAGTAAGTAACTATCCTTTCTTCCTTCTTTTGCTATGCTCCGACGGAATGACTTGACAAACCGCATATCACTCACTCACTGTCAAAAGACCCTCCACCCCGCTGAGATAATTTGCCCGGGTGGCCTCGGGAACTTCCTTACGGCGCTATTAGCCGAGAGCAACTTGTGGCGCATTTGGCTGTAAAATTAGCTGCGCCGCCAGTTGCCGAAGTATTTTAAAACCCAGCAACTGGTGGCGCAGCTTTGAAATAATTGCGGGGAATTTCCATTTGAGAGAATGGCATCCAAGGAAGAACTTCCTCTCCGTACTCTTCTATTAAAAAAAAATGCGAAAGGTTACGAAAATGCGAAAACACCCCATGTTTGTTTCTCGACTGACTATATTATACATTGTTTGACGATCTATGACAGTAAATTTTTCTGTTATCTTCGCATACTAATACATTCCATGACAAATTAGTATCTTAGTTCATCATTGTTTATGAAACAGTTTGATACTTGTTTGTACGCTGACAAAATATATAGCTCAGATGTATTTAAAATAAATTTAATGGGCAAAATGTTAAGATTAGTTTTTAAAAGTAACGTCTAAGTCTCGAAACGGCTTTTAAACTCGTAGGCCTCAGGTTCGGGATTCATTTCATTGTGTTGATGAAGCTCTCTTAGTGGATGTTCAGAAGTAAAATTCATTTTTTTAAATTACTAAAAACTTTGAATATTGCTGTCTCTTGACGATAGTGTTTTATGTTTTACCTTTAAGTATTTGCAAAACAGAAAATATAAAAATTTATCAAATTAAAACTGTGAAAATTGATAGTTCAAGTGTGAAGTCGTCGGTGACACAATTATTTTTTCTTTGGTTGCTTTAATTTCCTATTGTCATAATGTTAAAATATTGTCTGTAATTCTAATTTATTTTAGTTAATTCGAAGTCAAAAATAAAATGTTAAATTTTTTTTTTTTTAATTAGCTCTTGCGCATGAAATTCATGTCTTTTCAAAAAGCTTGTAGCAAAAAAGCACGTTTGCTGTGAATTGTATCATTCATTTTAAAGTTTTAGTGTACAATTGTTTTATTCTGTCAAAGTTGTCTATACTATTTATTAGTTAAAGCTAATTACTTCTTTATAATTATCATTACTTTGTTTACTAGTAGTTCTGTGAACGGTGAAGTATTTTTTTTCAAAATAATAGTTTTTTGCAACTAGTAGTAAATAAAGTACGTATAAAAACAAACAACTAAGTAAGTATATGACTATTGATTAAACATGAAACGGTATATTACTATTATCTTAATATAAATAAAATTAATTTAAAGTTAAAAAAATAGCTTTTCAGCGACACAAATTTCATTTGTGTACAATTTATTTCTTACATTTTCATAATTTTCTCAAAATTAATAATCACACACAATTATATAACAGGAATCTACCTCAAGAATGAAGTCTTCAGTATTAATCTTGTTTTCAAACAATTTCATTAAGTCTTTCATCTGTTGCTTTCCTGATTCCTTGGCCATTTAAAAAAATATCACAGAAAAAGCAAATGCAATAGACAGCTAAATGAAGTACTATAGAGCTAAGAACAGATTTTCAAATGACGTATCATATGCGCACGCAGCTGCATTGGATGATCAGTAGCGCCACCGGTTGCCCTCGGCTAATAGGCTCCATTTACTACAATGCCACGTCAAACGTCTGGGCCACCAAATGTTGCCGGTGTTGTTGCCAGCTAGGGCAACAGGCGGCAACATGTTGCTCTGCTGCGCCACCGACCGCCGTCGGCTAATAGGATCCATTGGATATAATAGCAGGCGACTCGCTTAAGCAGCCGGTGGCGCCACTGGCTGCTCTCGGCTAATAGCTGCCTTACTCCCCTAAAATACTACCAACCGCCTCAAAACGTCTGACCCCGTCCTCAGTAGACGCGGGCGCATTGGGGCTCCGTAGACCTCAGAAGGTTAAAGTATTCCTTATTTATATATATGTAATAAATTAGATTTTTCCATGTTTTAAATTTAATACTTTTTTCGCTCTGCTTAAATGCGCCCGGGTAGGGAACACTGCCACTTCAACTTAAAGAAGTCCGTATACAACCAGTTTTAAAACGTTTCAGGGGATCCCCTTTCTCCAGCAATATTTGGGGCGCATGCGTGCTGCCATCAACAGTTTTTCTGTTTTTTCGACGCTGCACTGAGAGCACGTCACGTTGATCTTTGGCCATGGTTTTATTCTTCAGTTTTCTAAAATAATCGTCATGACAAAGTTTTCTTCTTAAAATTAAAGAGGCGAACTAAAGAATATAGTTCCAGTAAAGATGCTTCGATTTTTTTTTCTCTAAAATCTTTATATGACGTCGTCGTTCAGGCAGAAGTCACGAACTCCACAGAAACCTTTTGACGGTCTATTGCAGTCAATTTGAATGGGCAATCAATTTTTTTCGTGATAGAAATGTGCTATTTAAGCACCATTAAATCAACCGCAGGAGCTAGAAATCTATAAAATGAATTTTACTATTTATCATTATGACTCAAAATTAATTAAGTTCAAACTTATCATATCTCGAAACCATAGTTTTGAACTTAGTGACTTTTGCCTGAACGACGACCTCTCGTCTGGAGAGGATATAATTGATGTTTGCTCAACAAAGGCAAGCTATTTTTCTTCTACGTTAAACGTTTGTTCTTCTATATTTAACAATGACATTGCAAACGATACCTTCAATATTCGTGCAAGTGGACCGATCCAATAGCTATATGAATTTTCTGATTTTTTTGCAGGAACTGAGAAAGACTTTGGGTTACGAGAAAGCACAGTTGCTCGGTGATCTCGTCCATGACACTTTCAGTCGTTTTTTCAGCGACGTCTTGAAGAGTGGAGATTCCTCAGATGGTTATGTTCTGAACTCTGCTAATTCCATTCTCGTCGATAAACGCCTGGAACTGCTAGAGGAGTAGAGACACAATGTCCAAGAGTTGTACAGAGCAACTGTACGCAACGTAGATTTCGCAAGAGAAGCTCCCAGATTAGTGGAAGAAATCAACGATTGGGTCAAGAAGAAAACGAATGGTAAGATCGAGAAACTTCTTCAGCAGCTGAGTCCGGCGACTGTTCTAGCCTTACTGAATGCTGTGTATTTCAAGGGAGCCTGGGAGACTCAGTTCGATCCCAAAAAGACCAAAGATGGACCCTTTTACAACAATGGGCTGAAATCGGAAGCAAAGTAAGGGAACTATTTTGTAAAACTATGCACTAATCTCTGTTAATGATTGCCAACAGTCAGCGAATTGAAGAAATGAGTATTGTTCTCCAAGGTGGTTAGAATTTAAGTTTGCCCATTCAAGTCGCTGTCGAGCCATCAGTTCCATAAAAGCGGCGAGCCCATTGGTATGCATTTCAGCTACATCAGGAAACAAACAGCGCAAAAAAGAGGAATATCTGATAACAAATGAAGGTTTTTTCATACCTTAATTTTATGTGTGTTAAACTGACATTTCGATATTTATGACAATTGTTAGAATCTTTTTCACCGCTTATAATTTGTGGTTAATACGCATCAAGACTCTGAATGAACTAATACATACAGAGTGTAACTAAACTGATGGTCATAACTTTGAGGGGTGATAGAGCTTGCCAAAGCAAACAACTGACACAATGCAATGTGGCATCGAAAAGTAAGCGACGGGCCGCGAGAGGGCGACTGCGTGGTGAGAATGGAGAACGCAGTAAGAATGAATAATAAAGGACAAAGAATCTTTATTATCAATTACTTTACAAAAAATGCTCAAATAAGCGATCACCAAATTCAATACATCTGCGACGCAGCGAATCGCTTACACGTTGGAAGATTCCTGGAATTTTACAAAACTGTGCAGCTGCGACGCTAATTCGGATGATAAGCTTCTCTTGAGGCTCGATGCGCATCTCATAAGCAAAGCTTTTTAGCTGCTCTCAGAGAAAATCCATTTCGCGGTAAATCAGAAAGCATCTGATAAAGGAATGTAAGGTACTTCTTTCCGTCTAGGTGGTCTGGTAGAAGATAGTGGCTGGGCTAATTAAGTTTTCGTGGATCATCCAAAGGAAGCTCATCTTGTTGGTACCTTGTTGATGCATTTTACGCATTTAAATCTTTTTATATAATTTTATTCTTCTTAGCCCTCTTACGTGTTTTTAATTTGATAGATTGCTGGTCTACTTTAAACTAATAGCAATTATTTTTGGGCCACTTAGGTTTTTAACATTATCATTTACACTTTTTTATCTTTGATGACTTAGACTCTGGGGCTTCGATCTCTGGGTAACCCATATTGATATTTGAGTTATTTTATTAAAAATGTTTTACATGTTTTAGTCTACATTTTCACAGGGATTGTTGTTGTCTGTTTTTTTTATTATTACTGGACACTCCTCATGAGAAGTTGTGCATTTAATTTGTCAATTTTAGTATTGGAACTTTAATTTTTACAAGTGATTTTAATATTTTAAAAATTTTACTAATTGACTACCAGATCTGATAGGTGCTATGCTTCTCTCTGTTCTGAGTGCACGGGTCTTGCACTGAGCGTGTGCTTTCTTTTGTTTGATTGCCTTTTGTTGTTTTATTGTCCTTAATTGTGTGAGTAGTAAATAAATAAATCCAGAGAAAGGACACTCTTGCTGCTCACCACTTGCTTTCTGACCCCACATTGTATAGTGAAAGTTCTTTGTTTTGGGGAGTTCAATTTGCTCGTAAAGATATGGCCAATAGTTTAGTTACAGGCGGTTATGACGGTTGAATTATAGGAACTGTCCATCTGCCTTCTTCTACCTTCAATTTTAGAATGAAGCTACATAATGTCATCCGTTTTACCATGTTCTGAAAAGTATTCCACCAAGAATTGACGCTTATATGGCCACTATTATTTTCTACAGTATCTGGAGAGTTTAATTTAACCATCCTGTATTTATTCCTTTTCTCTTCAAACAGGAGTGCGCTTTTCAGTTGCAGTAGTAAGAGTAAATGGCGCCAGAGCACACGATTTTTCCGTCCAATTGTCGTTACCAGAGGTATTGCTAGGTAGGACCTGCGATCTCTATAAAGGGGCCCTAAAATATATTTTCAGTGTCAAAAATAAAAGCATTCAAAATAAGCATTAAACATATATGATGAAAAAACTATTTATGTAAATATGCGATTTTTTTCTTAGTACATTTATCATCTTTGAAGGTTATCAGGGGCTTTACGATTATTCTTTTTAATAATGTTTTATCGTCATGTTCTTTACCACCTACTTTTTCGGATATTTTTCGAATAATCATTTTTCATAGTGAATATAATCGTTTCATAAAACATAATCATTTTTCTCCGACAAAAATGATATTCAGAAATACAAAAAATAATCACGGAATATAACGAGGCGTGTAAGTAGCGACGAATTCACTTTTAAAGATGCAACTTTTTCTCTTCATCGCACGACTTGCGACGCCAACAAAGAAGTGGTTAATCAAAAGTTGTGAGGTAAGGAAACCCCGACAATAATTTGTGGACATACAGTATATTTGAGTAGCATGCCATTAGCAATATTTAGCAATTTAACAGGCATATTTAGTAGCTTGTGATACTTCCCAAACATCAGTTTTGAGATTTTGAATTATCGACGTGATGACTGTCTAAAGTATCGTATTAGTTGCGTATAACGTCTGAGAATATTATAGAAAATTTTTAGAAATGGTGTGAAATAAGTACTAACAGGCAAAAAAGTTGATCAATTTGTTAAAAATTGCAGCTGGATTCAATTGCACGGTAATCAAAGCCAATCAATCAATTTGTATGGTGCTTAAATCAACTGCAATGGAAACGAAATAGATCGGAAAATGTGGAATTTTCCTATAATATTTTACCGTTTATATGAGAAAAGACAATCAGCACTCACAATACAGCTGAAACATTTTTTTATGTGTGAAAACGTTTTCGCTTGCTTTCATTTTACCATTAAAACAGTAATATACAGATATGTAGGGCAACTTATGTAAAAAATCCAGTCAAATATCATTAAGATTTGGAAAGATACTAGCATTGCAGTGAACAGAATTTTTGCTTCATTCTAAGAGAAACAAATGATGAGGGGTTTTTCACAAATGGATATTTTTAAACTTAAATTTTCGAATAATCTTATAGAATTTATTAAATATTGAACATGTTGAAGACCAGGCGTACATATAAATAAAATTCATAATGTAAATTGCAGTTCGACGATTACTATTCGAAAATTTATGTTTAAAAAATATCCATTTGTGGAAAACCCCTCTTCGTTTTGTTTCTCTTAGAGGGAAGCAAAAATTTTGCTCACTGCATTACTGATATCTTTCTAAATCTTAATGATATTCGACTGGATTTTTTACATAAGTTGACCTACATATCTGTTTTGAAGTTATGAACGAAAAATTACTCTATGCCTCAGTAAAATATTATTTACTACAACTACACGTATTTTTTCTAATATTCAAAACATTTTTCCAAATTATTACACAATGCTTCTCTATCATATAATCATTTTTTCTGTAAGTTTCGTAAAACTCTGCATATTATAAGCAGAAAACATGCTGAAAATTTTGGATTGTGTAAGAGAACCTTTGTGTCTTCCCGAATAGTTGTGCTGCGTTTACGAAAATTCATGTAAATATTATTCACATCAAACATAACCATAGCTGAAAGTTTCATTTCGTTATAAGCTTTCTTTGAAGCGAGGTGGACCAAAATAATTTTCATCTTCATCAATTTGTTGACGGTCAACTAATTTCCTTCAGACCGAATCTTCACTGTAAAATGTGAGTTAAAATTCATTATTTACATGGTCAAAGTTCAAGGGCAGTCAGTGTAGCCTTTTAGGAGAAATTCCAAAAAATATGAAAATCCGAAAGTGTCTGGATATTTTTGATCAGATAGTGTAGGTGTTCAAAAGACTTGTCATCCGAAGCTATACACGGTTCGTACGCTATATTTCACGCAACTGTGTTGTTGGGCCATAGTAAATTTGTTTCTATGAAATCTATGATGTACACTTTATCTGGCGTATCTTTTTCTTTTACTTAATTCACTGTTAAACAGCCCCCTGTAGCAGTTTCACTCGTTTAAAATTTTTCCCATGATTTTAGAATCAAACTGTAAAATGTATTTTATATTTTTAATTTAATTCAATTTAATTTTTGTGAATTCAAAATTTGAAACCAAAAGTGTGAACTTTAAAGAATTCACGCTCACAGCATCTTATAAAAGTTAAAATCCCTAATACGGGATATTAATTCCAGAACAAAAAAAAATAATAACATTTTTTCAGTTTTTTTAAGTTACTTTATATTTTTACGATCCATTTTGTTCATTTGTTTCTGTTATAAAACTGAACAGTTATTATTCAAAGTTCAACAACAACAAAAAAAAATCGAAATTCGAAATAGAATTCAATGACATTGAGGCCTGGCACGAAAATTTCATTCGTAGCATCCAATATACATATAAATCCAGGTCAGTCCCAGAATAGACCTCGTGTTGCTTCAAAATGGGACGTAAATATAACTAAACTATACTAGACATAGCATTTTGTATACATAGATAGCTGCTTTCAAGTGTAATATTTTATTTTCCAGGGATGTGCCAATGATGCACATAAGAACAAAGTTCCCTGTGGCCTTTTTTCCTGACTTCAGAGCACTGGAGTTGCCTTACAAGGGGGAAAACGTCAGCATGCTGATCCTGCTGCCAAATGAACGAGATGGACTTCAAGCCCTCGAGGAGAGTCTCACTCCCGAGAAACTGGCCGAGGTCCAAGAATGGATGCACCCTTTCAAGATATCAATCTCATTGCCAAAATTCAAGCTAGAATTCAAGGAAGAACTCTCTGGACCACTGCAGGCCCTCGGCGCCAATCAAATCTTCAGTGCTGGGGCAGACTTTTCTGGAATGACTCCTAGCAGAGGTGTGTCCGTCAGCCAAGTCCTCCACAAGGCCGTCATCGAAGTGAACGAGGAAGGAAGTGAAGCTGCTGCCGTGACAGGAGGTGCTATGTTCAGAAGTCGTATATTACCTTTCAGGGCAGACCATCCTTTCTTGTTCACCATTGTGGAGAAAGGTAGCAGGAGCAACATGGTTTTGTTCATGGGCCGTGTAAATAATTTCTAGAACCAGATTGCAAAATAAATTTTTTCATTTATCTACTTTGTGATAATGATTTGTCTTCCTCTTTCTCTTTTGCAGACAATGACGTGTCTGATTCATGCATCAAGATTTTTAACGTTTTAGTCTTTAGTTTACCCTCCGTTACTCAGTTGTAGTTTACCCTATACAGAAAAAACTGGCCGAGTGGGTGGCAATCAATGAGTTTAAAAGACTTGATCAACAATGCCGATATTTGTGTCTCACTGCAAGGACTTCTTCACGAACTGTTTATTAAAGAACTAGCTGATATGTCCGTCGTTGCTGGGGATAAAAAATATTTTCAAGTTTAAGTACTTATAACACTTTCAATTTACTAAAAGTGTTTTTCGAGGAAGCGTATTTCGTTGATTTTCGTTCATCAACTGACCCTTTGGACCAGAAGTGAAACACCCTTCTTCTTTTTCCCTCCTTATTTTGATCCACCTGGCAAGAATCTCGTAGTCCTTCGTACTCCATTTTCCCCATCCCTATCATTGCTACGGCAACAGCAGAAACTCTTTCATATCCTTTATTTTTTGCCATTATCCGGACTACAATTATCTTCTCTTTAGTGTTTATGTCACTGACCGGAAATACCCGCAAAGTGTTCTTTCTTTTTCTCCTTAGGCCCTCTCACTCTGGCAGAAAGCGGTCTCAACAATTTTGAAGGATTTTAAACATTTATTATGATCATTAAAATCTTGTAAAATTAAATGAAGCATCGCGGAAAGAGAGTAATTAACATCATTGTGCTGTGGCGCAAACGTATTGAAAGAAGTATACGCTATGAAATAAAAGCTAGATAAAATTTCTGCCTTTCTGTTAACATTCAAAGAAAACAGTATTTTTATCATAACTTTAACAATGGCAAAAATACTGCAATGAAGGATTTGATAAAGCCATCAATGGTTTGAATTTAATTACAATAACAGAAAGCATTGTTACAAATTGTGAATGAAATAAATTTGAAATGTTTATTAAATTAAGAAAAAGAATGCATAACATTTATTTTGAAATCATTAAAAAGATGACTTTCTGCTGTTTAAGATGATATGAAAATAATCTACGTGCAATATATTTTTTTGAAATTATTGGCGAAAAACTGAGATAAAACGCCGAAAATTGGCTTAATTTCCGTTATTTAATTAAATATCTTAGGAAATAATTTTGTATGAAAGAGTAGAATTAATCTAAGCATGGACCCCAGAATGGCATGTGCAAATTTCATGTCAAGACTATTCATCGTTTAGGAGTTCTCGTGACAAATAGACCGTTAGATCTTTTTCCCCCTCCCTTTTTCCCCTTCCTATGATAGGAACCGGATTAAGTAGCCTTGAATGCTTAGCACACACTCATTATAAGGATTTTTTTCTTTCAAATCTCTAAAAAGCTCTTTATTCCTTTCAATTCTTTTGAGATTTGAAACTAAAAAGTTTAGAAACTGCAGGTGAAGTTCTGCAATAATTACTAAAATGTTTAGATTGATGATTTTAAATGAACATTTCAATAATGAATTTCATTTTTTTAAAAATGACAAAAATATACCCAAAGCTTTCAGCCTTTGTATCTCAAGACATTTTTTCCTAAGTTCTAAAGCATTTTTCAATAAAAATTTTCAAAGCTCCAATCATAATGCTTTTTCAAATATTCCTAACAAAACCAAAATGAAGCTCATGCAATGCAGAGAAGCAAAGACTTTATCCACGACAAAGTGCATTTTAAATTTAAAAATACAGAAATATCCACTCTTAGATAACTGAAAATATTCTTCAATAAGTTGAGAACTCGGAATTGCAAGACTTTTTGTAAGATACAAGTATTTAGTTTATAATTGGAAAGAAAATAAACTTTGCACTAATGAAATACTTCTCATGCCTTTTCAATTTAAAAATTTAAGGAACAATGATTTTGTTTGAAAACAAGCGAATTGAAAAATTGTAAAATTCTTAAAGAATTCTATCAGACTGAAAGAAGTTTGTGACCCAAGACAAAACTGACATGTTACTTCTTAGTGAAATTAGACACCTTGATTTAAGAATAACATTATAATCAAATACATTTAAATCCTTTTATGACTGAGGTTTAATCTTCAAATTTCTGTATGTTAGGCAGAAAGATGTTAATTTTTTTTTCTATTCAGAATTTTATTTTTATCTCATTCTGTTTCTGAAATAGGAAAACTTTCCAAAAAAGACTTAACAAACCTGTTGTTGTAATGCATACAGCAAATACTATCTTGGCTTCTTTTCGAGACATTTTATTTACTCATCATGTAATTTAACAAATGAACAATTAATACGTAAGGCAGAATCGTATTTTAGACATTGAAATGTAGTACTGTTATGACCTTCAGTAATTAATAGTTTTAATAGTTCCTTTCCCCTGCTATGATTCATGTGGTTGTGAAGAACTGAATGGATGATGAATTAAAAAATGGATGTTTCTCACATAAATATGAAATGTCCCATTACCAAAGTATTTCTGTTTGATGAGGGATGAAGACGAACAAAAGAAACACAATCAGAAACAAACAAACAAACCTTTACGCGGACGGAATGATTGAACCGCTCTTTTTTCCTTATTTATTTAGGAGAGAATGTTGGGCATGTATCACATGACCTCACTTTTTCTCTCCATCAAGGAATGACGCATTATTAGAGAAAGCCCGTGCAACACCGGGTCACGTAGCTAGTAATAATATTAATAAACTTTAATAATGTGTCCAGATATCACATATAAGTTAGGACAACCCTAGTTTTTAGATTCTTTATCTCAGATTGATAAAAATTATCTTGTATTTGAATAAAATATCCTAAAAAATTTGAAAAAGATATTAATTTTATTTAACTTTTAAAAATTAGTCTTTGAAGAATTCTCCGTCTCAATATTTAGTGTTCACAGAATATGGTTACCTACTTTTAATGAGTAATCATAATTCAGTATAATCTTTCCTTTGAATATTATTATTTCCTGTAATGTAAAGAAATGTGCTATCATTAGTATAAGTGGTAATGTGACTAGATATGCCAGTTTCCTTTCTTTGGCCAAAATCCTTCCACCAAATATTGTAGAGCATCATTTGTCGAAGTGAAGAAAATCTAGTCAATTTAATTTAAATAAACCACATTCTAAAAGCTAACAAACCTGAAACTTGAAATGCATCTGTAATTTTTGAGTTGTCTTTTCAGCTTCTTCACATTTCTCAACTATTTCTAAAATAGTGTCAACTTCTTTATCCATTTTTTTTACCCATTTCCAAGCTAGCTGCTTTCAAGCGAATGAGATCCTTTTGATCTTCAGCAAGATTTCTGAAATCATAACAGAAAATAAATGTAGAAAAATTAATTTTAATACTTCAAATCTGCAATAAAAATGCTTCTGTTTGTCATGAAGAATTTAAGGTCAGATATCAGCACTTACCACTAATACTTCCACAATGTGGAATAATTGAGATTTAATATTTTTACACGCAAAATCAACATCATCAAACTTAATCGCAAGCATCAAGGATTAGAAAAATTTCCAAAAATGAAAGTTAAAATATATCCTATGTTTTTGATGAATGGCAATTTTCATAATTTTAAAAATAAAACTAACTAAATTTTAATCACACTCAGAAAATATTTCAACAGGAAACAAAATTTCCCCATTTTGAAGTTGAAGTGAAAAAAATTATTAAGGGAATATTTAACCCTTCAGCAATTTATTAATAGTTATAGAAACAACCAAACATATGCAAATCTGTAAGGCATTTATAAATGCTATGTTAAATTTATTTTTAAAAAATTCTCAATCAAATTAAATAGTTTAAATGTATTACATTTTAATCATTGAACATGCTGTTTTATTTTTCTAGAGGTAAAATTGAAAATACTTTTGAAAGCTATCAAAATAGGATCTTGATAAGTTTGTTGATGTACCTAAAATGTCATATTAAAAAAGTTAAATAGTCATGATTGCATGTTGTAAAGAGGAGATATAATAAAGTTCCAGCAAAAGTTATCAATCGACAAGGGTCAAAACAACAATTCTGAGCTTCCAGATTGCCAAGCTCACAGTTGTAAGATTTTTTACATTTCATTATTTTTTAATTACATATTTTAAATTGTGTACTGTTGTACTTGTTTAATTGAAAATTGATTTGAATGGTGAATACATTTTCTTTAAAAATTGTGAAAGATGCATAAAATTGGTGTCAACAAATACAAGTATACTTTTTCTATTTTTGCTTCTATAAAGCACCATTTTTACTGTCTTGTATACGAAGAAAAAGTACTGTAATCATCAAAAAATTCGAATTCAAGATTTTGATGAATCGCCACCTAAAAGAATAAACCTCCCCGAGTCCGAAAAACACAATTTTGGAACTGTGCATGTCCGTCTGTGAACACGATACCTCAAAAACTATTAGAGCTAGAGGGATGAAATTTGGTATGTGATCTTTACACATAATTTGTAGGTTTACTGTTTTATCGTCAGGAATGTAGGTCCGTATGAAATTTTGGACCAAATCAGTCAAAGGGTTGACTGTCTGTCGATCTTTATAATGTTTGGTCTGTATAATGACTTAGATAAATAAAAATTCGATACGTGCCCAATTTTCGTTTTAGTCGGTTGGAAAAAAGGCGTTCAAACTGCATATTCGGTTGCTTTGCCATTCTACAACCCAAAAAAGGCGAGGCCGATTTGCTTCTTTCCTCATCTGTGTTAGGGAATGGCGAACGTTGCTGGCACACACACTTGAGGTATTTTTTTCCCCACCCTAGTTAGGGCAAATACAAGAAAGTTTGGGAGAGATCACTCCTGCTGGTTGAAATGTGAATGCTTTGTAAGAAATCTTGTATTAGCAATATATATAAATAATATATACAACAATAAATATGTCTTAGGTATTAAATTATAAAATTTTAAAGATTAGAATGTTGCAGAATGAAAAAAGTGTGATCTGAGAGATTGTTGCTCTTAATATGAGGCATATGACAATTTACTCTTAAGTAATTTAATTTTTTATAAAGAAGAGATTTAAGTTTCTTTAATGTAGGAAATAGAAAATGTTCACAGGAATTGGTAACTCTTCTATAGTTTTCGTATTCCATGTACCGAAGATTTTATATCTTATTTAACCAATAAAATAAATTTAAAAGCAAAAAACGAAGGAACTTTTCAGAAGGCGAACTCTAATTATAAATAACAATCCTGTATCTATAATTCTTATTTCTAGGACACAAAAAATTCAACGAAAGAAAATAAAAAAATATACTTTGATTTTTTTATGATCTTTTATGAGAAAAAAAAATTAGGAAACACATTTGTATTACTATTCTGAAACGTGGGAAATGAAATTTGCCAATGACCTGGAAGGTAGAACAAAAATCGAAAAATCGTGAGGTGCTGAAGACTTTACGATAAGAAAAGTAAGCCACAGTAAAGAGTATAATAAGAAAGAAAATTTCTCACTGTTCTTTAAAAATTAACATATCTCCTGAATGAGATTAAAATTTCATTAATTCAAAAAGCTTTTTATTTAACCAATAAAAGCGGATGCAAATGTTAGGTGATGCGATCTTAGCTGCATAAAAGAAGAACACAAAATAATTTTTTCTTTTTCTTGTTTGTAGGAGGGCAATATGCCTCTTTAACTTTTCAAGTTTGCTTGTCAGCCAACGTAAAGTGAGGCTATAAGGCTCAAACTGCCTTCTACAGCAAAGTGCTGAAGCAACCAAATTACTGACACAGAAGAAAGTTCCTTTCTTACCCTCCAATTCTATTATTTTAAGGACAGTAAAAACTCGAAAGATTGTTCTATTCAATCTGAGGTTTTTATGGTCAGGTACAACGGCTCATTCATTGGGTGGTGTAATGCACTTTATGAGGTATATTAAATAAAAAGAAGAGGCTCGCGTAAAATCTAATTCCTTGATCTTCTACAGTTACCACCAGGACTTGAAAAAATGAAGACAAGCAAGAGTTACATTCTCGTTTTGTTTTCCAAAGACTGAATCTTTCAAAGAAATTTGGTCGAATTTTTCAGTTTTTTGAAAATTGCAAAAAATTTCCATCATTCAGGTGAGATTAGCTTCATAAGTGATTGATATTTATTTTAAATATTATTTTTAATGGACTGTACATGAAGTATTTTCATTTGCTAGATACATTTAAAATTGTCTAACTAGTTACTTTGGGTTCGTAGTGAGCGTAAATCTTTTAGATGTTTAAAGTACTTATGGGATAAGCTTTAACACTATGTACTTATGTATTATCTTCGATATTAGTAAAAGAAATAATCCAGAAAACATTTTAAATTAAGACTAAGAAGCTAAGAGTGCAATATACTATAAATTATTATGTGAAGAACGCGTTGTTTCGTAAAACGTTAGCGCAATGAAGTTTTCATTATCTTAAATTAATGCTGCTGCATTTCATCGATGGGATTTTTAAATTTGTGATTTATTATTGATTCAATTGTGTTGCTTATTCCCTGCTTGAATGCATGTCAGGAAACAAGAAAATTATTTCGGAAGGAAAAATGTCGACAGAAAGAAAAGTTATTTTTAGACATTAAAATCATCTGTTTGAAAAATTACGAACAAAGTTAAAGTATAAAAAATTAAGTTTTAAATGGGATTGTATTTGAAAATTTCTTCGAGCGCTTATATATGGAAAGAATTGGTTGTAAAATAATTATGATTTGCAGTGAATAGCATCGAAGTTATTCGTAAACAATAAAACATTGAATTTTGCTTGTTGAATTGTTTTTCAACATTTCTGTCGAGGTGTGATAGTGAAAAAAATATCCATTTATTTGTTTAAAACGATTTTTCTGTGATTGCAGGTAAAAATTTTTAGGTAAACTATAACATTATTAAATTAAAAATGCAGGCTTTATCGATTTAAGAAGGTAATACTAAATTGACCGGATGTTCGTTATGTTAACATAAAATGTTTATAAAAAGCAGTTGCAAATAGGCTATACAATTAATTATTTTAACTCACAACACATCAAGATAAATTACATGTTATGTATGCCAACTTCCATCTGAATGCACCCCTTGAAGTGCATTTCCTTAGACTTAATATAGTAATTTTGATCTGGTCTGTCAGTTCAACCAAGATATCAGCGGAATTTTTATTTTATTTTATAGTGGTTATGAAACTCTAAATAACTTACCTGGAACTAAAAGACCCAACATGGAAACTTTGAACTGACTTGACAGTTCTTCGAATGCAGAAAACGCAAACTTTTGAATTTCGCGATTGTGATAAATATTTAATTTATAAATTATTCATTAAGCTGCTGTAAGAATGCAATATACAGGGTGTACACGAATGAAGTGACACACTTCAAAAATTAATAAAAAAAACTATAAATGTTAGAACTACGTTTTTTTAAATAAGAGAGCACGTCAAAAAGTTTTTTCGAATAGGTAACGCGGTGTTACGCCATTCTAAATTTGTTACAGCGAGAAAATTCCGTAATGACTACCGATCAGCAGAAGCCGATGCGTGTTTTCTGGTTTCTTTTTTTTTTAGCTTTTCTTGAATATCACGAAAACTCTTCAGCTTTCACACTGTATGTGAATTGACAAATTAAAGAGCGTAAAATTCCCTACAAATACATGCTTTTATTTTTCTTCCAGTTGTAATATTTTCTCAGATAATGGTTCTAAACAAATTTTTAATTTCCAGTAATTGACGTCCCCCTAGATCACCGAAATAACATTTTACCTATCTGAAAAGAAACTTTTTGAGATTCTTTCTCATTCAGAAAAAGTTCGTAGTTCCTACATTTTTAGTTTTTCTTTATTATTAATTTTTGAAATGTGTCACTTCATTTATGTACACCCTGTACTATAAATTAATATGGGAAGAATGCATTGTTTTTTAAAACTCCAGCGTAATGATATTTTTAGTATCTTAAATTAATGCTGCTTCTTTAAATATGTATGGGATGGTATGGAATTATATCCCAATTTCTTTAGATCAGCGTATAAGTTGCAGCATTTTCTTTCCGACGTCGATGTCAAGTTGGATTTCTACCCACATTCTAATTCATGTTCAGAAAGTAAAACTAAGCTGCATTAGCGCCTAAATACACATTTATCCGCAAAGAACTATGTATACAAATTGTTTGCGGTAAATATGACTTTTGTTTTCGAATAATTATTTTCCTATTCGTTATTACGTTACTCTTTCTTAACTCAAAAACTCTCGTAAAACTTGTTTTCACTGATCATGCTTTTCAATACCAATAGATATTTTACTATACAGTATTAATATAAAAAGCATTAGTTGTTATTTAATTTTTGGTATCTGGAACTAAGTGTTTTGATTTGTGAGACAAAAATTATCTGGTTTTCGCCTAGTGTTCTCTTTTCGTCAGTTTAAATCTGCAATACATTCCCCAAATTTCATGGATTAATCTCAAGATTTTCAGAAGTTTTTCCCCACCTCCCCCTTATACCTGTTCGGGGGGGGGGGCAGGCAGGTGTTTTGTCTTAGTTCGTGTTAGTTTCAAGCATGAAAATTGCAGATCAAATGTTAAACAGGGATGTTGTGTGGAAGAATAAAACGAAAAGTGTTTGACCTTGAAACGCCGAGAATAGAATATTCGCCTGAATTTTATCCAGAAAGATGGTTGTAGAGTTGAATGAATTCGCTACCACTTCTGTAAATGTCAAAGGCACGGCTCGAGGCGAGTCTGTTATTGCATATTGCTACAGCAAGGGACGAACTGGTTCTTGATCCTTTTTTAAATAAAATTAGAAATCTGCTCTTTGAAAATTGATTGTTTAAGTGGGTATTGCAACAACAGACGGTAAACTTTTAATTTGTAATTCCCTGTTGTAAGAAGATAATTCCCTAATTATCAAGATATAAAAGGGAACACACATTCTCAAGATTTAATCTTACATGTTGAATTCGTGAAGGTAAGTTGCTTTCTTTATTGAATATTGTTTTGGAAGCGAGAGATAAATAATTCTTTCACTGCATGTTTTATATCATATTTAGAGGCTTGAGATGTTTTATTTAGCTGCTTGTCATAATTAAACTTATGCTTCTTTTGACCAGAAGAAGAGAAAATATTTAGATTTAATGAACTATTAAACTAGTTAATTAGATTAGATTTAACTAATTATATTTATTCAACTAGACAAATGAAAATAAATAAAAAAATATTGTTTTCTAGTAATTAACTTACATTATGTAAAGCAATATCAGATGAACAAGAAGTTCGATTAAACGAGAATTGCAATGAAATTCTTTTGAGATTTAATTAGTTACTTCTTTAAGTTAGACTTTTCTTCTAATCGACATTGGTATTTAAGAACAAAATGCGAAGGCAATTCAACTCAAATCCTGTTATTCTGGGCTGCATAGCTGTTTTATATATCGTCAGAATACAACGTTACTTCTTAATATGTATCGATTTGAAATCTGCTAAAATCATGCTTTAACGTACTCTTAAAGAAATGGTCTGATGGCAGTAATTGGCTTCGAAGGAATTCCGATTGGAAAATCCAAGTGGTGCATTTAGGTACGGAATTCCCAATATCGGATCAGTGTCAGTTGACGATGACATCTGAGACAATCCCATCTCTCCAAACTTCCTCAACACATCAACATGAAAAAGTTTGACCCACCACATCAGATTATACTTGTACCTTGTTTCGGGGCGGAATACACGATTTTGAACAGTGGTTAGATGACAAAAACGACATGCGAGACGACCTCTTCTCTACAAACTTCCTTACCACACCAACATACACGACTGATATTTGGTGGAATTTGGACTTTTGGGAATCGGAGCTGTGACCCCACCACCGCTGTTGTCCTCATTATTAATAATTTAACTTAATTAAAATTAAAACTTTAAGTTGTCTTAGTATGCAGTATATTAGATTGAGGTGCAGTGGTTGAATAAAGTGATCATATTGTTGTTAAATCATGTATGAAAATTACGAGGTCTCTCCTCTATATATCTTTTATAGTTTTGAAACGGGATATTATGTTAACATGTCAATCAAATTAATACATCCGGTCACCAGTCTTTTAATAGTGCAGAAATCTATACTACATATCATTTCCTAACTTGAAAATGTTTTATTCATGCTTGTTTAAGTGTATATTCGAACTTCAAAGATCTGAATTTGGAAATGACAAAGATATTTCCAAAAATGTTGCTATTTGTCATTAAGGATCTTTAATTAACAAAGCTTTTAATTACCAAGAGACTTCTATTTACGATAATAACCAAAGTAGTCTCGCTCGTAAATAATAAGGAGAAATATTTTTTGTTTAGCTCTATTTACTTGCACCTGTTAAAAAAGATTTCTTTTAAAAGTTTGGTTTTAAATAAAAGTTCTTCCTTTCGTTTTTCATTAACTCATAGATAATATTAAACAAAACCAACTGGAATGTATTTGTAATTTAATATTAGAAATTTCATAATTTAGATAAATTATAAAAAGAGTGATATCAAAAACATGTAAGTAGGATTGGCCTGTGTAATGTGTTTCATAAAATCGTGACATATTTAGGTTTATCTTTTTATATGTATAATGTAGCTACAGTCTGTGTTAATACAAAATTAGAAAATCGAATAAAAATTACGGAACACGTAAACGCAAGGTTTCCTATTCAATACTTTTCACATTAAAAAAGTCATGGTAGTTTTACGACATAAAATTTTCAGATGTTTTAATTTTCAGTTTCACATGAAAAATATCTACGAGTAGTAAACCATGCCAGAAAGTTGCATCAATGCTCTAATGACAAGAAAAAAAATCGAGACAAAAGCAATACGTTATTTGATAAACCAAGGTATTAAGACACTGAATTCACCAAAAATTGCGTCATTTCTCATTTATTTGATCTTGCCCGATTTACTTTGAAGCGCCTTAAACATAGGGTAAGGTTGCCGAAGTCGTACCCCTAAGGGAAAAAGTCTACAAATTGCAGGTGCTACTAAAAGAAAGATTAAATTCTGCATTATTCACAACTTTTATAAATATTGCAGTTATTTATTACAAGAAAATTCAAAATACACGTGTTATGTCTTAGGAAATAAATAAATCTTAAAGTAGTGATTCTAATCACCAGTCCGAAATACCGTAGCATGATATATAGGCTTAATATTTCTATCTTTTTATTATCTTTAAAAATTTACTCTTACTCACAGCAACGGTTAACGTGCACACAAAAAATGTGTTACTAAAAATGTGTAACTAAAAATGTGTAATGTAAAAATGCAGTAACTAAAACAATGAAAAGTTTCATTGTAAAATACACTAAAAAATTCTTTTAAAGTTTTTTTATTAGAAAAAAAATTGTACAGAAATATAATCGATATCTTCGAAAAGCTAATTTTTTAAAATTTTAAAGTGGTGTAGAAATACTTTTTGTGCAATTATATGTTCCGCAGTTACTGAGGAAAAACATTAACATTTTATTAACCTTTAACTCTTTAATTCAGAGGAGATTTTTTTATTCTAGCCCCTTTAAAACCGGGAGTTTTGAGGAGGAAGCGAAATGAATTGGACTCACCCAACCTGGGTGGTCATTTACCTCACCCCCTGCTATAACCTTCCCTTAAGGCGCAGGGCAATGGGTTGTGTTTGGCAAGGATAATTGGACCCCCTACCGTGCTTAAGATGCTAACCGCCTCAGACTGGCCTCCATCGCTGTTAAGGGGAAATTTTTCGACCGCCCGTTACCGTCTCCCTCGGTGTGAGAGGGTTAAATAAAAATTTAATCAAAATTTTGAAAACCCTATTCTTATTGAGCACCAAGAAGTAATTTCCAAATATCTGTTATATGGAGCGCTTTGATAGGTTTTTGCATCATGCAAGTTACAGATAGTGTTTGCAGATAGTGTCCAGCCTATAAACCTTATCATGTTTAACCCTTTGCGGACAGGTAACTTTTTAGAACACTGAGATCAGGCGGCGCACTGTATGCGCCATCTCGTTTCTTCCAACTCTACGCTTATTTAATTACATATAACTTTATTTTTATGGTATAATAAGATTAGAGGTTGAATGGATGTATGATACAAACGTTTGTATTCGAGTTGAGTCTCTATATTCTTCGTGAACTGGATTGTTCTCCAAGTGGTAAACCTGGAGTTCACTGTGCCGGCCTGCTTCTCGCCAATTCTTCTTGGCGCAATTTCATGTGCCGTCGCCAAATACTGTTTTGGATGCGCAGTACGCTTTTTATTGCTCCCTTGCGCATGCGTCGCCTGAAAACGAGAGATTGAGCACGCAATGCCTGCGGCATTTCAAGTGTGTACCGGGCAAATTTTTTAACTTAAAAAAACATCAGCGGTTTCGCTTTCAGCATAGCAGGAAACTAGTAGCTCAGCTTTTTCATTGAATGCTAGGAATCCACGTTTTAAAAAAAATTTCGAAAACGAGAATTCCCGCACGCAATGCCTGCGGCACTTCAGGCATGTACCGGGCAAATTTTTTAACTTAAAAAATCATCAGCGGCTTCGCTTTCAGCATAGCAGGAAACTAGTAGCTCCGTTTTTTCATTGAATGTTAGGAATCCACGTTTTAAAAAAAATTTCGAAAACGAGAATTCCCGCACGCAATGCCTGCGGCACTTCAGGCATGTACCGGGCAAATTTTTTAACTTAAAAAATCATCATGGGCTTCGCCTTTCAGCATAGCAGGAAACTAGTAGCTCCGCTTTTTCATTGAATGGTGGAATCACGTTTTAAAAAAATTTCGAAAAGCGAGAATTCCTGCAACGCAATGCTCCGCAGCACTGTTCGGCGTATCCGGGCAGAATTTTACTTACAAAAATCATCAGCGATTCTTCGCTTTCAGACATAGCGGAAACTAGTAGTTCAAGCTCCATTTTTCATTGAATGTTAAATACACGTTTTAATAAAAATTCGAAAACAAGAATTCCCCACGCATGTGCGCACTTCCAATGTACCGAGCAAATTTTTTTAAAAATCATCGAACTGGCTTGCATCAGCATAGCAGGAAACTAGTGAAGCTCAGTTTCATTGTGAATGTTAGAATCCACGTTTTAAAAAAAAATTTCGAAACGAGCAATTCCGCACAATGCCGGTGGCACTTCAGGCATGTACCGGGCAAATTCTTTTAACTTAAAATCATCAGCGCTTCGTCAGTACAGCAGAGCCAGTAACTCGCTTTTCATTGAAGTTAGAGATCCACGTTTTACAAAAAAATTTCGAAACATAGGATTCCCTGACCAAGCCTGCGAGCACTTCGGCAATAATACCGGGCAAATTTTAACTTAAAACATCAGCGGCTTCGCTTTCAGCATAGCAAGAAACTAGTAGCTCCGCTTTTTCATTGAATGTTAGGAATCCACGTTTTTAAAAAAATTTCGAAAACGAGAATTCCCGCACGCAATGCCTGCGGCACTTCAGGCATGTACCGGGCAAATTTTTTAACTTAAAAAATCATCAGCGGCTTCGCTTTCAGCATAGCAGGAAACTAGTAGCTCCGCTTTCTCATTGAATGTTAGGAATCCACGTTTTAAAAAAAATTTCGAAAACGAGAATTCCCGCACGCAATGCCTGCGGCACTTCAGGCATGTACCGGGCAAATTTTTTAACTTAAAAAATCATCAGCGGCTTCGCTTTCAGCATAGCAGGAAACTAGTAGCTCCGCTTTTTCATTGAATGTTAGGAATCCACGTTTTTAAAAAAATTTCGAAAACGAGAATTCCCGCACGCAATGCCTGCGGCACTTCAGGCATGTACCGGGCAAATTTTTTAACTTAAAAAATCATCAGCGGCTTCGCTTTCAGCATAGCAGGAAACTAGTAGCTCCGTTTTTTCATTGAATGTTAGGAATCCACGTTTTAAAAAAAATTTCGAAAACGAGAATTCCCGCACGCAATGCCTGCGGCACTTCAGGCATGTATCGGGCAAATTTTTTAACTTAAAAAATCATCAGCGGCTTCGCTTTCAGCATAGCGGAATAATCGTAGCTTCGCTTATTCATTTAGAAACGAAACACACAGAATAACATACACGGTACTGAACCGATATTCCATCCGAAGAATTCCAAACGAAGTTTCGTTCAATTCGAATTTATCGACCAATTGCATCGAAGAGTTAAACAAAACAGTCCAATCGAAA